>WTXV02048807.1:0-33967 GCA_009823435.2 Nymphicus hollandicus | reverse complement strand
TTGGCTTGTATAAGCATTCACAGTAATCTTGTGGGCTACCATATACTTCATGGAGACTTCTAGGTCAGAAACATTAGTAAGATGATCTAATATGAGTCCTGAAGTTTTGGACTGCTTGTTCTAGGCAGAAGTAGAGTTGCCTTTTGTATATGTGTTTTTTGCCTTAACTTTTAACCCTGATCTTTAGGGACCAAGGCCTCTGGCTTTAGGGGTGCAGATGTAACCTTCTTTGCAAAGGCTTTAGGTAAACTTGTTATATTGATGAATTGCTATGCAAATGTTAGGGAATAAACAAGTGTTTAGAGATTTTGACAACAGTTTATTTTCTGCCTGCTACTTACCTGAACTGAATTAATGAGTTTATTTCATGTTTTGTTTGTTTGTTTTTTAAACCATGAGCTAATGGGATAATATTTGAGATTAGAATGCTGCCTGGTTATTTGTTCACTGTAGATGTGGTTTCTGGTTTCTTTCACAACTAAATTATTTGAGTGCTTATTGTTTAAAAGATGCATGGAAAGTATGTGCTCAGCTCCTCATTTCTGAGGATTGATCCAGTGTTCTGGATAAATGTCCTTGATAGTCTACAGAGTGTACTGCTTCTTAAACTTATTTTCCCACTCGCCCCCCTTGGAGGGGGGAAAGAGTGCTCTGTGTATATACAGTTTTACTATCTATTTTTGTTCATTGGTGTATCACTTTAGAAGTTGGACTAATATACTTTTGATCCTATTTTTATTAATAAAAAAGTATTGTATTGTGGTGAGTGTTTCCTTTAAAAAAAACCCTTAGTCCTTAACTCAAACCTGCAGAAACAGGCTTCTGTTTATGTTACTGAAAGATCTCTTGGCTCTTGAAAGCACTTTAAAAATCCAGTTGAGACTACTTATCTTGTTTGCCTGCTGTGAAATTCACCACAGTTTGGACATGGATTCTACAAAACACTTTTTACTTTGGTTTAATAATCTAAATATCTAGTTTTCAAATCTTTCAAGAATCCTCTTGTGAAATTCCATCTCCATTTAAACCTTTAAATTTGATAAAGGCCCTTTCTGGCTATCCTTGTGAATAGATGAGGTATATTTAGAGAGGTATTTGTTGCTCCATTACAAGGTATATTTGCATGAAAATACAGCAATAGTTACTTGCATACATTGTTTTTAACAGTGACTGTAGTGTTAGTGAAAGATACTTGGTTGATAAAGTCCTTGAGTTTTCAGAGCAATTACAAGCATTTATGCTTCTATAACATCACACCATAGTTTCATGTTCAGTGGCTACCTTGCTTAAGCAATTTCTCTTACCTGCTATTCCTTACCAGCTGGTGTGTGGCAAAATAGATCAAGGAGCTAACTGATCCAGCTGAAAAAAATCTTCCTCTTGGACTATTTTTCAGCCTGATTAATTCCCTTATGTGTCTGAACAAACAGCTATACCATTGACAGGTTGGAAGACAAGGAAGCTGATTAGATGGGGATTGTTATCAGTCATACACATGCACAAAGGTATTTACAGATCAAGTAGCAGTTGCTGGAAGACTAAAATGATGGAAGTGGGCAAACCTATGTTGAGAAGTGCTTGTTTAAAGATCTGTTTTGCAGACTTTGTCTTCTGCTGTTACTGAAAAGCATTCTGAACAAGATGTTTATTTTGGTTTATTGAATGCACTGTAAAGCCCAAAATTAATTGGGGATGAGGACCCATCTGTAATGAATGCTGATATAGAAATGATGTGTTATTAACTTCATGTGGAAGGACATCCTCTTCCACACCTAACTATTGTTTCAAAGCATATGTGTAGTATCAATAGGGGTCCTAAAATAAAACAATCTGGAAATTTTTGGACTTGAGGTAGAGGGCTGGTGCAGAAGGTGCATCCTCATAGTGCTGATAACTGTGTTTTCCTGCTTTCTTTAAATATTTTGTTTGTGAAGAAAAAAAATGAAATATTTTGGGGTTCAAGGCCAGGCTGGACAGAGCCTTGGGTGATGTGGTTTAGTGTGAGGTGTCCCTGCCCATGGCAGGGGGGTTGGAACTAGATGATCTTAAAGTCCTTTCCAGCCCTAACTATTCTATGATTCTGTGATTCTGTGGCTGCATTTTACATGTAGAAATGCAAATGTTCGTCTTTTGTGACACTTCAAAAATACCTAGCATTTATCTTTTCAGTTATTCTGCTTGGTAGGGGCAGCTTTTAATTCAGCTTTCAAAACTTCTCATAGTAAGGTGGGAAAAGATATAGTATAGCTCACATGCATGAAGTCTTCAGGAAAGAAAAGCTTGAAATACCTACACTTCTGTCCCAACTCTTACTCAAAATAAGGGACTGCAGATGTAGGTCTTTGATGAGCTTCCCAAGTTGTTTGTATTTACCAGATACTTAGTGGAATTTTATTAGTAGCATTCATATGTACAAATAACCATACAAAAAGACATTTTTAAGAAATGTGCTGCCTTAGAACTTGAAGATGTTGGTGAGAAATTCATGATGACTTCATGATGGGTGGAATATGTTGCCAATACATTGACTTGAAATTTACAAGCAATAAGTGTAGGTGTGCATGAGAACCTTTAATTAAAGAGAATTAATATTTGAAGAATTAAGTCACAGAAAACAAAATCAGAACATACCAGAATTGCTAGATACTTTAGAAGTGTAACTTCAGATTTCCTTGATGCAAACCTTGATGTGTGAGCTCAAGGAACACACCAAGCACATGATAGCAGGCCTCCTTTCCTGAGCTGGAAGACTACCATTCTCTGCAGCATAAGGAGCGCTCCAACTTATCATACAGCTGACAATGAATAGCAATTTGCTTCTGCTATAGATTTTGCAAAGCCTTTAGGTGAGAGCTCCTCCAGGAGAGACTAGATCTGACTGCATCAGATGCTGAGAAAGAGATTCATTACTGATGTTGAATCAGATCAGCATGGAGAACTGCCCAAGCAGCTGTTCATATAGTAACATTACCTTGACTTACTTATTCTGTAAAATAATTTTGTAAGGTTTTCTAAGGCCTTCATTTTCTTAGATTTGTGTGAGGAAAAGATAATTTTGGTGTACCAGGCTTATAATTAATAGCAACATATTTCTTCTTAATGTCAGATGCTTTTTTCCTCAAAGTGATTAGACACTAATTTAGTTCTTTTTCTGTCCAAATTGGTTGCCTGTAAGCTTCATTCTAAATAAACCTCTTAGTTGCTGCCCATATTGTCACTTCTGTTGTTGGATAAATGCTTCTTGATATGTGAACAGACGGGATGCTTATTAAATCATTCTCAGTTGGATATTGTAGACTAATACTAAAATGGTGACTGCAGAAAATACACTTTTGTTTAATGGTCACTTGTGTAGCAAACAAAGCAAATACTGTGTATGTGCTCATGTGTGTATACACTTAAAATAAGAAAGGGAAACATTAATTCTACAGAGCTGCTGGAAAGCGTATTCGCTAATTACTGATTTTGAGTATTAAAAAGACCCTGAACCTTAGTCTGCTGAGCAAAATCTGCAATGTCTCTAGTCTGGTGTTTTGATTGTTGTGAAGTAAGAAGGATGAACATTAGGTATCATGTTTCTCATTGTGATCTGAAAGTCATGGAAATACCATGTGTGTGTCCCTGTGCATGAAGGTACATAAAATGAAAATGCTGCTGCTGCTGTCGATTGCTAGGAACTGCTGACTAGGCAGCAGCTCTTGCAGAAGAGGACCTGGGGCTCCTGATGAATGAGAAGCTACCAGAAGTCAGCAGTGGGCCTCCGTAGTCTTCATGGCTAATTATTTATTGGGCTGCATTAGCAGGAGCCTGGCTGGCAGGTCCAGGGAAGGGACTATTCACATCTCTGGGGCAGCCATGGAGCTCCACCTGCAGTGCTGTGCAGTAGATCATATATATACATGCCCTGCGTGAGAGAGAAAAACTGGAGGGAGTCTGGCAGTGCGTTGCTGAGATGGTTGGGGACTGGAGCACCAGAGGGTGAAGAAGAGGGACTGGGTCTGCAACCTGAGGAAGAGAATGCTAAGGGAGAATGTAATTGCTCTATTTAACCATCTTTAAGCAAGGGATTACAGAGATGATAGCCATTCATCTCAGTGGCTTTTTTCTCAGAAGTGTATGGTGGAAAGATGAATCAGTGGTTGCAAGACCTAAGAATGGAAATTTCAGTAGGTCATGAAGGGTATGTCTTGTTGTATGGGAGTGGGTGAGTGCTGCGTCAAGAGTCCAGAGGGGCCATGCACTCTCCATCTGTGGAGACTTTTGACTGGACAAGGTCCAGAGAAGCCTGATAGGAATACAAATTTGAAGTTTGCCTGTTTTGAGCAGGTAGATGACCTCCCGAGGCTGCTTTCAAGCCCTATTCTGATTTTCCTCTTTACAGGTTTTTTTAATTTTATTTTCAGAGTAGCTTGAGGAAGTTGGCAAAACAAAGGCACAGTGATGTAGATAACAAGGCTGCTCAGAACTGTATTAGAAGCTGTGGAGGGAAAAGTAATGAGACATGATAATGATCTTCATTCAAGACTGCTGGTGACAATACTGGCATTTTTCTGCACTACACTGAACTTTCCAGCTGGCTAGGCCAGAAGTGCTTGCAGGCTAGCATAAAGGATGCACACAAAAAAAGGTTATGGTACCTATCATGCCTGTGATCACTGTGATGAACATGAAAACCCATTTCCAAAGGAACAGCCTGCAGTAAGCAGCCTCCTAGCCAGCTGAAGTTTCTCCAGCTTTTGCTTTCCGTAGCTGAAGAGCATACTGGCAGCTGCTGCTGTGAGGCTTTGATTTTCTGCTAGGTGTGTGATGGTTCCTTATTGCTTAGCTGGAGCATGGTTACTTGAAGAAGTGGCTTCATGGAGCAAACCTGCTCTGATTTCCAGTTGATCACCATAGCAGCTCATGACTGCAGAGGTGGTAGGACTAATAGCAGCTGAGAGAAGGTAAAAGAGCCATGGCAGATCCATAGATCTTTCTGTATTACTGTCATTAATACTTGTATTGTCGTGAGAAAACTTGTGCAGCTCATTTGTTTCTGTTAATTCTTACATATTTGTCCATTTAGTAATGTTAGCAAGAAATCTTAAAGAAAGGGAGGTGAGCAGAAGAGGAAGTTAAAACCCAAAGTGATTGTTCTGTGTCTCTGTTTGTGAGAGCAAAGCAGCTCTCATGGGGTTTGAACCCATAGGTAGTTAAGTATGTGAATACAGCTGCACATGTGTATAAGATAGAGTTGGATGGGAGATCTGGTGTTGGGGATGGCACATCCTTGCAAGCCCTAGATGTAATCTTTAGTAGCTTTAACACCTGACATTATGTTGGAGCAAAGTTATCAGTAATTATGATACTTGCAGGATCTTAGGTATGGAAGTACAAGCATAGGTTTGAGCATGTAGTCTTAATTTTAACTTTTACTATAGAAACAGTAAAAGCGAATCCCATGTTTGACATGCTAGTCAGCGTGAATTATAGAATCATAGGATGGTTTGGGTTGGAAAGGACTTTAAAGATCACCTGGTTCCAATCCCCCTGCCGTAGGGAAGGACACCTTCCAATAGACCAGGTTGCTCAAAGCACCATCCAACCTGGCCTTGAGTACTTCCGGGATGCAGCAGCCGCAGCTTCTCTGGGCAACCTGTTCCAGTGACTTGCCACCCTCACAGTAAAGTGTTTCTTCTTTATCTCTAATCTCAATCTACCCTTTTTCAGTTGAAAGTTGAGATCTTGATAAATTCTTGATTGTTCATTGACTGAACAGTTGGAATCCTGGAAGGGTAGAAACATGTTATCCTAAAAAGCTTTATTGGAAGGGTGTGGGCTGGGTTCGCTTGTTTCATTTTGTGCTGAAGGTGAATACTCACAAGACACACAGTAGCAGGCGGGTGCTAGGGTTCATCTTATGAGCAGTGAAGCCTTCCAATAGTGAGTTACTTTCAGTTGCACAGTTGCTGCAATACAAAACTCCTTGTTGCTGAGCAATAGTGAAGGTTTCATTTTTTATTTTTTTTTTTTTAAATTGGAGCATTACAGGGTTCTTGTGCCGCTAATATGTCAAGATGGAGGAAAAAAGTTCAATTTCATAATAAGAATATGTTGGACATAAAAGGGCTTTATTAATATTAGCATGACATTGCAGGGAAGTTAGAAATCTTGATGTGACTACAGCTACTTTATTCTCCCACTCTTTGAGTTTATTTGAAATTCTGTCTTCTGAGTTTTCTTCAGAAAATTTCTCATCACAGCTTTTTGTGTCCGTAGCCAGTAGCTTTAGCATATGGTACACAGCAATGCTTCTGAAGTGAGTTTTTGTTCTTGTTTAAAGAATGGGAATTCTCAGACTTCCGAGTTTGGGAACTTAGGTCTTAGATTATTATTTTTTTTGCTAGGACAGAGCATCAGGCACTACCAAAGTATAAGAGAAATGGGACAACAGAACAGGCTATCTCTGTTAGTAATGCGTCCTGTAGATAGGTGTAGATTTCTAAAAACTACCCAGATAATAGAGCCTTTATTTTGAACTGTTCTGCTTTGCTTCCCACCCCAGTCCCAGAAAATTATTATACAAAGTACTGTATTGCATTACTAGAGGTATCTGTGAAGGAATTGTTAGGGCTGAAGGTGTAATATATTTTGGAGTATTTTGTTCCATTCTAAAGCTCTTATTACTGGGGTATTTTATGCCAAATACTTTAGACAGGATTTCATAGCACATTAGGCTGCTTGTACTTGACAGATAAATGCATGAATTAGTGCAAGTAGCACATTCATAATTGGATTATTAGTTTCTGTAACTGGGATTTAAAGTTTAAATGTTTTGAGATTTTATTTTTTTGGTGGAGCTATTAATGTAATTCTTAAATGTAGTTTTAAAACATTTTGAAAACATTTTTCCCTGGTGTTATGCTACTCCTTGGTTCCTCTAATGTTCTGTAGCTACTGTTCTCTTCATGACTGATATTTAACAAGTATTTTAGGTCACTTGGTAGCTTTTGTTTGCATGTGTCCTTTAAAAGAGTTAGAGAATATTTTGATCTGTTTCTTCTGCTGAAACATTTAGCTTTTTTTTTAGAAAAGGTTAAAGAATAAGCATTTCCTTCTACCCCAGAAGTAATCCTGGAAAGGGATTTCACTTCTAACCTTGTGCAGATCTCATTGAAGTACTCTGAGTCCTATTTACTGATTTATTTTGCTGATGGCTTGCCTGTATTTTTATATTACTGGTTTGCCAGTGGTCACTGGATGAGCAGAGGACTAGCATATGCGGACAGACTCTTGTGGTATGGTTAGAATTAACAGTTCCTTAGGTAGTCAGCTGAAACAGTGTAGTGCCAAGATTAATAATTTATTCTTTTTTTGTGAATTTCAAATTAGATTATGGTTAAGCTTTTTCAAGTCCCTGACTAAGCTGAATGGACCATGACATATGATTCTGCACAAAATGTGATACGGAGTAGCATTCTCTTGAATGCAGTAGTCCCAGTCATTTGGCATAAGTATGGTTTAAGTGAGATTTTTAACCCATTTTCTGGGTTCCAGCAGCATGCATTCGTATTGCATTTTTGACATAGTTGAGTTGGATACTTAAAATGGAACAGCTTTTTGAAGTCTTGTTTCTCTGACTTTTCACTGATTTCAGATTCTAAGAATAGTCCTTTGTTTTTTAAAAAAAGGGTGTTACAGATAATGTCCTGCCATAAACCTGAATGTTTTAAGCTTTTTAAAAAAATGTTTACCTTGATTTTTCTCCCCGTTTACTGTCCTTTTGTATAATCTTTTATTTGAAAAAGGTTTAAGGAATTGGAAAATCCTTGACTCAGCGTATTATTTCTGAAAAAGAGTTTTGCTAAGAATAGTCTTTTAATCTGCTGTCATAACAGCTTCTTTGCCAAACTGTAGAATTAGACAAGTTTTCTTTTGATAGAGCCATTCTGCTTTATGGTTTTTGCAGCAAAACTGACCTGCAAGAGACAGTTGGGAAAGTGTTACTTCATATATTGCGATAATAGGATTCATCATGGAACCATCTGTAGTAGAGCTTCATGTGGCATTACACTGAAGAAGCTGTAGAGATATTCTCCCCATGAAATGTAGCACAGCAGAGTGTTTGCAGAGGGATAATTTTTTTTGTAGATGTAGTGTTGTCCATTCTGATAGTGCTGCTTCTAGAAAAATGCTTCCTATTAATTTATATTTTTTTTTTGTTATTAAAGTCACAGTTAAAAAAAAAAAAGGAAGGGAGGCTAAGAATCTGCAGCATTAGAAATGCCTGTTTACAGGCTCTTTAATTCTGCATGCTGAAGCCTATCTGTCTCTTCATTTACATCCTACTGGCATGTGAATCAAACCCATTTTAAAAAGAAAGATAGTTATCTTAAAGAATCTCTGCTAATGTCTAATCAATCCCTTAAAAAACATTAAGAACAGAGATATTTGCAGTATATTCCATTACAAATACATCATTTCACTGTGCAACCTCCTGTGTTGATCTCTGTGTCATGCATATCCTTATCACAAAATAACAAAACCCTGGAAAACTTATAGTACAGAATGACATATAGTAGCAGAGTGTCATTGTAAAAAGAAAATCAGGAGTGATTTATAACTTGGTGAGGGTATGTATGTTAAATAAGTGCTGTTAGCCACAGACGAGAACTTCCCAGGGAGGGTGTGCTGGTGTTCCAGGGTAGCTGTGTTGACTTACTGGTTGTGTTACAGGAACTGACTTGACAATGAGAAATGCTGAGAGGTTGTATATGCTGCTGCTGTTGTTGATTTGGATAAACAGGGCTGATTTGACTATCACAAAAATCAACTTGCAAGCTTCAGATAAAGTTTGGGTAAATCTTAAACTTCTTAAGTCTTAGTACAGTTGTTAGGATGTTTCAAATGCTTATGTTGGTGGCTTTCTCTGGAGATTGCTTCAGGTTCAGAATATGTACCTTTTAAAAATACATATTCCGGAAACCAGGAAATCTGGATAGCACCAAGTTAATATTCACAGATGACAAAGAAGTGACAGGCTTCATCTCCTTTGCCACAAACCATCAGACTTCCCTGATTCCTTTGAGGAGAGGGAAATAGCTGAAGGAACGGTAGATAACCAAGCACAAATGTTCATATCTTTTCATGGAGCTGATAGAATGCATTCACTTATGCTTCTTTCTTTCTTTGCCTTCAGGCTACTGGAAGTCTGATTTTTAGACCATGCTATATATTTTGACTTATTTTCTCATTCTTCTGTTTTCTGAATCTTAATCTTGGTTTACTTCAGCTTGCCATGTTACAAAGCTAGAGCTGCTGATGTCTGTAATGTGTGTTTTATTTAATTGCTAGGCAGAGCCTAAACCAGCAGGCTGTGGATAATTTTCTCCTGTGACCAGCTGCTTTAGTGGTTGTCATAAAGGGGGAGGTAAAGCTGAGTAGCACTAAAAGTGCCAGAGCTGAGGCCAGTTACCTGACTGGCTTAGGTAATATGAGTGTGGAGAAGATAAATAGAAATGTGCAGTTCCATATGGCTTTTTTTTCCTGTGCTTTGTGACAATGTGTTATTGTCTCTGTGCCATTAACAAACAATACCTTAACTCATGACTACTGTATGCTAGTATTTTTTTTTTGTAGTATAAGGGCTGTAGCTTACAGAGTGGCATTATGTAATAATATTTGAGAGTATAGAGAAACTGAGGTGCAAGAGTAGGAAGGTGAGTTAAGTGAAATCCTCTCAATAAGAGCTGTGTTGATAAAAAGCAGAAAAAAGTCTGTTTTGAAAAGAGAATTGCTGCAAAACTGATAACATTTGTGAATAATTTACTGTGCGTGTGCATTTGTTACTTTGTTCTTAGTTTTCCTGATTGTTCAAGGTATGTGGTGTGTTTGGCTGTAAAGATTCAGTCCTCAGCTGAATTTCATTTGATATTTAAACAAAACAAATGTTTTAGAAGCAGCAGAAATTATATTGATTGTCTTATTTTGGATCTTTTGTATGAGATGTTTCACAGTATGAGAATTGTGCTTAGAAATTCACATAGCAGTTAAATACTGATTTTTATATAGAGGGTACTCTGAAGTTGTGAATATAGGTTCAGCATTTGACATTGGAGCTACTGACCCCAGTTCAGGAGTAGTGTTTTCTTAAACCACTTTAGAAAATACTGCTATTTGATATTTGGTTTGAATAAGTGCATGCTGTGAGCTTCTGAGGAAAATGTGATGTGAAGTGGCCATGCTGGCCTCGCCTGCACTCCATGGGGAGCAGTGTGTGAAATCGCTGTTGGAGCTTTGGTGGCTCTGTCCTTGCCAGCTGGCCGAGCAGTGCTAGGAAATGGTTCAGCTGGAGCAGTGCTTAACAACAGGAATTGGTTTTGCGGCTTTCTATGCATTTGCATGTGGTCTTACGCTATCTATTTCTAGACAAATGCCAGTATCTCAATGTTCTGCTAGTTGCAGTCTTCATTTTGTTGCTGCCAATCATAGGTCTTTCCTTACTGTTAAACAACCTCTGAATTGTTAGTTACTTCTGACATTAACCTGACCTTTTGAAGTTACTTGAAACATGGAAGTGGAAAAGCTCAAGTTCCAGTTGCTTAATACAAAAATCCCTGGGCACTGCTCACTTTCTCCAACTTCAGGTTTACCCAATTTCAGGTTCAGCTGTTAATATTTTGGCACTGATGATGGCAACCTGTGACTGATTGCTATTTGTGGCTGCCTAGTATGTGAATGCTATTGGATGCAGGGAATTCAAGCATAAAATGTAGTGTTGAAAATTAGCTGTTTGAGCTCATCCCTGGTTTTATTATTAACCTTTTACTGTGGCTTTGGGGTGAGATTCCCAGAATGACAGTAGAAACACCTATTTTTGGCTGAGAGGCTATGGTATTGATCAGATATTGATCTGGCACTGACAGAAGCTGTGTTATTGATCGGGTATTGATCTAGCACTGACAGAAGCAGTGCTAGAGAATATGCCAGCTTCAAGTTCCTGGCTGTATGACTACCCCTGCAAATATAATCCCTAGGGCGCTGTAGCTTCAGTGACACTGCAGAACGCGTTCTCAGCCTTAGTGAATCACCTTGTTTGAGAGAGGAGCAGCATGAAAAGGGAAAAACTCAAGGGGCTGTGTTTGCCAGCAGCTGCTACTGAAGAGCTCTGCTGGGGAAAAAGGTATGTTCCTCTTCCCTGGAGAAATCCTTGACTGACTGCCAGTAGCAACTCTGCTCTCCCTTCTCTCCCTCCAAAGCAAACAAAGAAGCTCCCAAGTGCTACTGGTGCTTGTAGGTCAGGCTGTTTACCTGCACTCTGCCCTGGTGCTGTGGCTGCTGTCATGGCCCCTCCATGGGGGTCATGTGCTAATTGAAATTACTAGAAGAAGGAGCAGGTCAGTTTAAGATGAAAAAATGAAACATGAATTTGCTATCCTTATATATATACTACTTTTAATAACTGCTAGTCTGTCCCTAAGCTGGGACCTAACTTTCAGTAGCTGTGAAATTTTATGAGTGCGTTCTGCCCCCTTCCATAACACACTGGAATTATTTTTATTCAGTGGGTAATGCAATGGCTGGCTTGGCCATTACAGTTCATAAAATGTGTAAATATTAGGCTGGGAAAGATTTAAATTGCAGGAAGTTCACTAAAAGTAATAAATAAAAAATTGCTGGTTCTGTTTCTATGAAGAAGTTCTCTCCTGCTCCCAAATTCTACATTAAGATAAATGTTAAAGATAAAAGTTCACTGTATTTGCAAGGAGAAGATATAGAAGGCTGTGCCTGGCTGTCTGCTGAAGAGCTCTGAATTATTGGGAAGTTGACTAGCATTTGTCAGCAGCTCTGCAGATAGCCTTCGTGTCTCTCTAGAGGATTAGTTCATCTTCAGTGCTCTTGGATTCTGGTCTCTCGCCTTTTCCTCACTGTGTGTTCTACAGGTGGGGAAAAGAAAGCCCAAATCTTCTTCTACTAATTCAGGCTTCTCTTTGTTTTTGCGGTTTTTGGTTTTGGTGTCTTTTCTTTTTGTCTTCATGTTATCCTTAGTAAATCTTAAAAGTTGTATTTCTGCTTTGATTGAGGATCTGGAAAAGCTTTACTTTGTTTCTGATTTTTAAAACATTCTTTCTTCCATAATCCATAGTCATAATTGGCAGTTAGAAAGATTCCTTTTTACAGGGTAGTCCAGGCTGCCTTGGCACTTTTAGAAAACTATAGGGGAGATGCAGTTTCTTGCCTGTGTGTGAAGTGCAAGGTCTGAAGTTCATGAGGATTGAAGGAACTGCTTCTGCTATGAGAAGGCGCAGGAACGCCTCTGCTGGAAGCTGGAAATGGAGGAGGTTGGCCCCAAAGCTGGACTTGCTGGAGTAGAGGATGCAAGAATTTTTGAGGCAGAAAAGGAATTAAGGAATGGATAGTGTATACTGTTGCGTCTGTGGAGAGAAGTATGGGTTTAGAGAGCAGAAGCAATCCAAAGACTGGAGAGATGTATGTGTTGCAAGAAGGCAGCCTGGTTTAGAGCATCTGGGAATGCCTCAACTGCAAAAGATTCTCTGTCAACACTAAAGTGGCTGCCTGTACTTAAGCATGTTCAGTCTTAAAAATGCTTAGTTTTCTCCATTTGAGTTCCTACCTTTAGTCGCTACTAATCTGGATGAAGTCTCAAAGCACCTCTTGATTCTTGAGGTACTATATAGTTCGTTTAGACATACATCTAGACATGATGGTTTTAAGAAAGATCTCTGTATGTGAGGTGGTAGGATTACTTGTCTGTTGCAAACAGAACTGGGATTTGGGGAAACACATCAGTTGTGGAGATAGAATCAGATTATTAGACTTTTTTTTGTGAGTGCCTCTTTCAAAAAGTGATACAGGTTCTTGGAATGCTCTTCTGAAGACAGTATGAAGTATTAATTTATGAATGAATTTAACATAATTTTGGATTTTACTAAGGGTATTTTTATTGACCACTGATAAAGAAATAAGTACAGACTTTTTATTTACCCGGTTAAGAATTTGGAACAAGAAGTTGAATTTTAGATATTTTATGAGTCACTTACAAAACCAGTTTTATGTAAATACTCTTTTCCAAGCAATGTAATTTGTTAATTTTCGTTGTCTCAGGGGAGACATACTTCCTCCTTTGCTTAGAGCCTCTTGTGCTCCCAACTGTCCTACACACAGATTGTTTTGTGTTTAAGAGGAAAGCCTGTATTCCTTTTAATTTTACAACTGTCTATATTTTATTTTTCTACAGATGGGAGTGGGGCCACTGTGCAGGTTTGACCTGGAATTCAGTATGGAGTGTGGGTTGTGAGTTGTGTGAATCTGCTGTTTGAATGGTAGACAGCTCCTTAGTACTGACTGGGGCTCCAAGTGATTTTTTTTTTTTTTTTTGAATGCGGGATTAGGTTCAGTTTATTGTGTTTTATTCAATTACCTAATCTTTTTATGGAAACTGTAATAAGGCGAATATTGGCCAAGAAAAGGCTGCTGGAGTCAAGGGGCTGGTTTATTTCCCTGAATGTCTTCCCCTTCTTGGTAGATTCCTCAGATTACAGTTACTGTCTTAATATTCAGATGAGGTGGCAGAAATACATGAAGGAAACTATAGTCAGAAAAAGTCCTCATGTCATCTGACTGGAGCATGTGGTTAGAGCCAATATATGAACCTGTAAACTGCAACACTAAATCACTGGAAAGATTGCACTAGTATTAATGGATTCCATGCATTGTTAATTTAAGACTCTGCAAAGTTTTTTCCTGTAGAAGGTACATAGAACAGAGTTGGTTTAACAGAGAGGGCTCTAAGTCTTCCCAACAGATTTATCAATCTGGCAATGACATTTGCTGAACCACTGAGATAATTTTTTGGTATAAATAGATGGTATTATGTTCTCTTAAGTTTCATTTTGCTATTACATACTCAAAAGTTTTTTTCTTTAAAACCATATTTATTTTTCTATGTCAAACCTGTCACCTTTTCTGAATTTCCTCTGTGGTGTTTGACTTTCTGGTGGCCAAAAGATGTTCTGTTATTTTAAGAAATGTACCTGCACTGCACTTCAGACCCGTGGTATATAAGAATCACTCTAGGATATTTGTGGTTTTGTTTAATAGCTGCCTGTAGAAAGTAGCTCCTGAGATGAAGCTGTACAGTTAAGATGTTGTGCTATGCCACTCCTCCTGTGAGTAGTGTAAGCCAAGACTCCTGTAATGCAGATGTACATTAGATGATGTGTGAAGCACTTCCATATCAATTACGCACAAGCTAGAGACCTCATTAAACATGTGCCATCATTAGGAGTAGTTTAGGCAATCATGTGGAAGTTGTTCAATTTAAAACCACCTGATTTGTAAAGGTGTAATTTGAAAGCTATGTAAAATGTTAATTAATCCCATAGTCAACAATAAGAGTATTTCATTTTAGAGTAAGCTTCAGGTTTTTCAGACAGCTTTAGCATTTATAGTGGTCTGGTAGTGCTTTGCTGCAGTGTTCACCCAGCTAATGTTAACACCTTTTTCCTAATTCCTTATCTGCATCAGCATTTAACAGAGCTGGAAGTAGTGTGAAACATAACTTTCAGTTTTAAGGGCAGTATGGAAAAGGAAAACATTATTAAAACTGTGATTACTTTTGTGAATAACTGAATGACTTATGAAGTTACCTTTAAGAAAAAGAATGATTTTGTTCTTCCATTTTCTAAACTTGAGCCTTTGAAGCATTTGTTTTATTAAATATCTGAAAACTGGGCTTTATTTGCAATACCAATTTAACAGATGTCTAGAAGCCTTTAAGTGTGACAGCTGAAAACTAGACAAGCATTCAGAAATACATGATGCATATAAATCAGCGATGTGTGAGCTGTATTTTCACAAAGAAATTATATAAAATTCGTTAATGCCAGAGCTTTACATACCAAATGCATTTGTTTTGCTTTCAGTAGCAATCTAGCGTGTACTTGAAATACTGTTGGCTTTGTCTAGGTCAACCACAAATTTCTACAGAATATTTATTTTGTTAGTGTTAGATCCTTTTCTAAAATGAGTTATTGAATCATCATTGATATGTGGCTTATGTCACTATAATGTTGATTATATTACTAATTAATTTGTTCATGTATGTAATTATTTTATTTTAAAATTGCCTTTTCTGTTTCTTCGTCTCTTTAGCTGTCATGATCTTCATGTTTGTCACCCTACTTCTGAGCAACTACTGCAATAATCTTTAGTTGTAAAACAGCTCTGCCCAGGTGCCCCCAGTCTTCAGCCTGTGTAGGTAGATCGCTGTCTTAGTTGGTATTTCTGTTTCACATAAGACACATCTTGCCGGAAAGGCTGTTTGCTGTCTTAGCATCCTAATTTTTTTCTAAGACTAAGCCCATTTATATTTGCTCTTAGGAAAGGATTGCCTTAGAAACCATGAGCATGAGAATCAAGTCTGATTTCACACAAAACTTGTAGCTAATGATGATTGTTGCCTCTTATGTTTTTTCTCATTTCTTATATTGTATTACATTTCAAGGTATTAGGGTATGAAAATGTCTTCTCCGCTGTACTTCTTCACTGCAGTAGGAACAAACTGAATACATATAATTTCTTACATAAAAGAATACTTAGGGTAAGGTATTGTGTGCGCTATGGCATGGAATGAATCCTGGATTTTCATTTTACGTTGTCTAAGAAAGGTATAAGCCCGCAATTACCGAGCAGTCTTAGAAACATAGCTGTACAGAGCATATGTTTCTCCACCCTTCAAGTTGGCACCATTCTAGCCAATTCTATTTCCATGTTCCTGGTGGGAGAATTATCTCTTGGGTTCCATTTCTTTGTCTGAAGAGGTGTTTCTCAAATGTAAGCATTTTTTTTTCAGTTTGCAGTTCAACCTTTGAAGCTTTCCTGTTGTTACTGTCTCTGAGGAAAAAGTGCAGAAGAGGTCATAAAATATTTTGTGCTCTTATGTAAACTGAGAGATCCTTTCTTCCACAAAACCTGTTCCATTTCTGCTCCTGTGTATGCCTAGAATGCATGCATTCAGGTCAGTGCATGAGATGTATATAATCTGTTGTTTTCAATGTGATTTTTTTGGTTTCAAATGTGTTGTTTTCAAAGTGATCTTTGATTTTAAAAGCACAGACTTCGTATGTAATTTGAAGGCTAGCAGATGTGATAGCCAAGAAAATATTATTTGATGGTAGTGCTGTGCTGAAGGTAAACAATTCAGTTTTCTAGTTGGAAGCACACGGTTTTCCGATTAAATTCTAATTGTGGAAACATAAATTTGCTGTGGTTAACTCGGGCATACAACAGTTAGGGTCTGTGCTAGCTGGGCAAGTTGTTGTAATTGCTTGCTGTTTCAGCGAAACTTCTCAGAGTGCTGGTGCAGATGAGCCTGGATTGATCTTAAAAGCAAAATAAGCAAAATGTGTTTGCCTAAATCCAGCCATAATGACATAGTAGGTGCAGGTCTGATAACTGTGTCTGCACCACAAGTTCTGCATAGCCATAAACCTCTACTGAGCCACAGTAGTGCCAGCTCTAATTCAAACACATTAAGTTCATTTACAGTTTGGGCAGGTGCTGAGTTGAAGCTTTGTTACTTTGGAGGCCCCTTCATAGCACCATCCAGTGGTATAGATCATAGGCGTAAAAAGCATTAAATAAAATGGGATCTGGAATGAGCATCAAGTCATCTCTCTGCCTTCTAAAGAAATGAGTTTACACACTCTGCAAAGGCAAGCTTACAAAATACTTTGCTATTGTTTATATAATTTTCCATTGCAAGTTTGTGGTTTTTTTTTTTTTTTTATCTATGACTGAATCCATCTGGCCATTTCTAAGATTTTAAATGCAGCTGCAGTAGGATTTTTTTTAAGTGAAAGCTGTGTGACCAAAGTATTAGCTTCTCTTTCTCACCCCATATATCTGTCCCCAAATCCTGTTTCTCAATTGTATTTAGGCTGTACTGGAAAAATATTTTAACGTATATTGTCCATAGATTGTTCTGTATCTTTTTTAACTACTTGGATATTTTCAGTATTAGAGATGAAGTTTGATATTATCTTCCAGATACCTTGAAGTCAGCAGGTTTATTTAAAACAGACTTGTTGAAAAATGCTAGGGTATATGCCTTTCTTTGAGCATAAGTAAATGGTAGAGGTTTGCATATTTGTGCATAAACATTGCTATATACATTGTTTCTTTTATTCTAAACTCACTGGGGTTTTTTTTAATATGCTTATTTTAAAGCTGGGTGAAGAAATTTAGACAATTTTCATTGTCAGTATGATTCACTTGAGGAGGAGTAGAATGGGGTGTCAATGAAACAGTTTTTTCTGTTAGTTATTAAGGTTAGCCATAATACTTACTTTCATAGGTACGTGCTACTTTTCAAGGAGCTACAAGCTCAGTGCATCCATGTTGATGCTTTTAGAACTTAATGAGGCTATATAAAATAATTGATGAGTGGAAATTCTTGACCATCTTAAGCCTCCTGCAGGACTGTTCAGTTCTTGGTTGCTTTTAGTGGAATCAGACTAAAACTCACACACAGCCTTGCAGGAGCCCTAGAGGACTTTCACTGTACGGATATAGTGTTATTTCCATTGCCAACATCTTGTTGTGCTCCTTCAGGTAAATAGTACTTGTGGCAATCTGAAGAATTAATAAGTTATTGTGCCAAACCTGAACCATGCTATTTTAGGATTCAGTTTTAGAGTATCCTTGAGTAATTGCAGGCTGTATTGAAATTTGCTTAGGCAAGGAAAAGCACAATAATTGATACAGGAGAGGAAATTGAAGTGTTCTGTGGGATTCTTCCCCTGCTGATGGTTGACAGTGTTCTGGCAAGTTGGCAGTTAATGGGGCAAACATATTATTAGTTTCCTCATTAACAATAGAAATCTGGAATCTACATCCTGCCTTTCTTCCCATATGTGCTTCTGCAAAATTGCTAGAAATTGGAACTAAATGTCAAATTTCAGGCAGGCAAGTTTATCTGATACAGCTTAATCATATTTTAATGAAAGACATTGCAGGCATTCATTGTGTAAGAATCTTGAAAGTCTTGACAGTTTCTGAATTTAGACTTAGTTTAATATTTAAAGACTGAGACTTTTGGTGTTGCGGATCTTTGAAGCTAGACTTCATAAGACTTGTCACCAGTAAATTAGCAGATAGGGAAATAGTGATGTCTTTGACTTTGTTCTTAGAGCTATATTTACAGAGCTGGGCAATACCAGGCACTTCTGAGGATATTTTTGTGAGAGGTGAAGAGACAGGGACACAATGGATTCTGAGCTGAGTGGAAGCAAAGAATTGAGTGAAAGTAAACTTGCTTATAAAATGAGAGGTTTACACTTTCCATGGTTGATGGACAAAACTGTGTAGAAGGTATAAGAGACTTTGAGGTGAGGGGTGTAGAGGAGATGGATGTCAGGCTGAGGAATCTGTAATGGCCAGATGAAATGGAGGAGGGTTGGAGGCAAGGGGAAAGTGTTTTGTATGTAAAGATAAAACACTAAATTTGGAGTGGTGTTCCAGAGCTGCTGTATGGGAAATGTATATTAAAGTACAAAAATGTTCCAGTTGCATCTGAGTTTTCCTCCTGTGTTTTGACTGCTTTTACTTGTGCATTACACCTTGACTTTAAGTTTCTCAGGAGTTCTTTAAACTTTCTTTTTCAGAAAACAGTCCTTTTCCTGAAATAATGCCTAACTGAAAGTGCAGAAGTAGTTTGGTTTTGCAGTATGTCAGAGCAGGGCAGTTTGTTTTTACTTCCTCCTGTAAATTGTTCCTGCAAAAGCAGTCTTTGCACTGCAAAACCCATCTCCACAGTCTTGCTCTTTATTTCCTAGGACTTGGAAATATTGCCAAGTAGTGGTCTGAGAAACTTTCAGTCTTTGCAGTCCTGCAAGGCTAGTGATGTATGGGTCAAGGTAGCAGTGGGATGTTTGAGGCATGGTCCAGGTAGATCAGATCACTTACAAAACACCCGCAGCTTTACAAGAACATCTGTTAAAAGGAATAATTACTTAAGAAATTTAATGACTAAGGGGGAAGCATTCACTGAAAGTTTCTTGTGCTTTATTTTGTAAATAGATACACTGGCAACTAGAAGGCTGAGATTTTTAACTGTCAGTAGGAAGATACAGTGCAGTGTAGGCTCTTTAGTGTTACTCAAGCAATGCATGGCATACTTTTTAAACAACATTTTAAAAGGTCCAGTAGTAGGGAAAGTCTTTCAAACCATCATCTGATAATGCTTTTATAGAATGTAATTTTTTTTTCCATTTTATTTCTTTATTTACTAATTGGGGTTTTTGTTTGGGTTGGTTTGTTGCAGGGGTTCTGTTCGATTTTAGATTTCAGTTCTAAGTGTCATGACTGACATCAGTTGGTGAATTTCACAGCAGGGTGGAGGCAAATTTAATTACATCTGGCTGTCCCTGACTCATGTCCCTCAATCACATAGCTCATTCTTTTTTAAGTAACCCATAATAATTAAACCATTGACAGCAAAAGTTTGTAACTTGCATTGAATTAAGATAGAATCACAGAATGGTTTGTGTTGGAAGGGACCTTAAAGACCATCCAGTTCCAACTGTCCTGCCATGGGCAGAGACACCTCCACTATACCAGGTTGCTCCAAGCCCCATCCAACCTGGCTTTGAACACTTCCAAGTATGGGGCAGCCACAGCTTCTCTGGGCAACCTGTTCTTTTTTTTTATGTAAGTATTTTTTGATTGTTGAAGTAGATATTGTAGGTGTTTCCTTTCTCTATTTAGGCAGTGCAATGAAAAACTTTGCCTCTAAATGATTTCAAGCCTGGGGACCAAAAACATCGCATACTTACTGTGGGGCTTGAAAAAGTCTAGTTAGACATATCTTCTTTAGGTGGGTCTGCTTTTCTGTATGGGTATGGAAAGGCAGGTGAGGGGACAGCTCTTTGAGAGAGGTGAGCTTTCTGTTCCTCAGACACAGCAGTGAATGGAAGTGGCAAAACCAAAGATTGATGAAGAGGGAGAGACTCAGCCTAGAATGAGTGAGAATGATGGGCTGGTACATCCTGCATGTTGTAGTCCTGATTGAAGCTGTCTATTAGCCAAATAATTTGCCACCAGTGCTCATGTATAGTCAAAACTACCCTTTGTGCTTTCTCTCTGGCCAGTGGGCAGATTCACAAGCATCCCTGGCTGGAGACACCTTCAGAGTGTATCTTCTCTATCCATGATACAGTCAGTCACTGGTTAAAGTGAAAGAGATAATTTACATACTAAACCTTGTCACAGACTTGTTTGTTTGTTTGGTTTTTTTTTTTAGCATCAGCATATCTACTGTAACAGTAGAGTGAGGGCTTTTCAATTTTGATGCTTAGACTTGGTGCACAGATGGGTTGGTTTGGGTTTTATTTGCCTTTGGAGCAGAGAGGGTAGACTATAGGCAGTACCTAGGTACAGCAAAGCTGATAGCTTCAGAAAGGAGTGAAATCTTTATTACAGAAAGATTGCACACATGTGCTGGAATATGCCAAGATACTGGTTTGAGTTATAAAATGGTTAGTAAATACAGGTTTTCCAGTACATAATACCAAGCACATTTTACCATATTGTGCAGAAAATGACAAAGCTTTAAGGCAATAAAATTTGCTTGGTAATAATACCATGTGTGGTCTACATGTAAAATCTGTTTCTAAGAGAAACTGTCTCTCAAGATCCTTTTCTTAAATTATATTTGCTCTGTTTATGAAGTTCACCAAATTGAAAGAAAGTTCAAGAAAATGCTTAGATTTGGCTACTCTAAATATTGACCTTTAAATGGGAAGGTATCAATATTCACCTGAAAACCTTGGATGGGGGGAAGCTGTCTTTCCTGTATTTGTTTCTGAGGATTTATCCAAACTGGAGTATTAAACTCTCATTAACTTGATGGTGATACCAAACAGTTCTACCTACTGAGGTAGAACTCTACCTACTAAGCTGTTCCATTTAATCTTACGTTGTTCAGTGTCACATCTTGATAACAGTTTCAGTGGATAAACTCAATAGTTCTTTTTCTCAGCTGATGATGAACAGATGTAGGATTGTGTGAAATGTCTGCATTCTTTGTTTTCTGATTTTCAAAAATCCGTTCAGCTGATTGCACACCTTCCATAACAAATTTTCCCTTTCCTAATTCAGTTGGTGTTTTTTTTATCGTTATGTATTTGTTAAGCATCTTTATTCCAAATCTTTGTGTGATTATGTCTGTGAAGAAAGTGTTAAGAGAGAGGCAGTCTTATAGTAAACAGGAATTTGTACTAACAGACATCTATTGCAGCTACACCCAAAACCCATGTAAAGAGAAAATTGTGAGTGCACAGTTACCATTAAAGAAACAGGAAATGATACAATAAAAGCCACCGTGAAGTTTTTTGTTTTCTGCTGTGGACATGTGCACTGAGGTGTTGCCTGCCTTTTTTTTTTATTTATTTTTTTTATATGAAGGGATTTTGGTAGACTACACATTCTCTTTTCTTACTCCTGTTCTCCCTTCCCCTGATCATTACTTTTATTCATAGGAGCTAGTATGTGAGATCCATGACAGGGACAGTTTTTCCTTTTCTGGCCTAAATTGCCTGTATGTGTTGCCACATCAGTTACAGGTATTCCTGCCAGCTGTATCCAATACCACTTTGATTGCAGTGTCTGGAAGAGCTGTTAATGTTTTGTCACTTTCGTGATTAGAGAGTCAAGCAACAGTCAGGTTGGAAAGGAGTTCTGGGGAGCGTCTGGTCCAAACCCTGCTCCCTTGCTGCATGTGAGTGTGTGAAGGGATGGCAGAACTCTTGGAACTTTCTGGATGACATGTAGCTTCCTGCCTTTTAATTGTCTGTCGTCATCTAAGATTTTTGCTACCATCCATTTACTTATTCTATTATTTTTGCCCTTTTAGAATAGTATCTTAGGAACATTCCTAAAAATAAAACATTTCAGACACATGCCGCCATATTCCTGCAGACATTAAAATGAACCTACATTTGCATATGGAACTTATTTGGGAAAGCGTTTTCTGTGCATTATAAAGAACTTTGTCTTTTGTCAGATTTAATAGAGTTGTAAAATCTTAGTTTTTCAAATTTTATTTATTTACAGGCCAGAAGCAAAATTTGGATGAAGTGATCTGGCTGAGTTGCCGTCATGAGCAGAAGCAAGCGTGACAACAATTTCTACAGTGTTGAAATTGGAGATTCTACTTTCACTGTATTGAAACGGTATCAAAATTTAAAACCAATAGGATCAGGAGCACAAGGCATAGTATGGTAAGGTTTCTTTAAAATGTAAATGTGCTTATAGGTTCCTGTAGTAGAATTTTCTTAGTCCTGTAACTGTTGTATGTTACTGAGTAGGAGTGTGGAAAACAATATTTTATGTGCAAAATGGCAGTAGTAGTTGTCTGGTTTTCCTCAGTAACGGCTGTTGGTGTTGCTTTTTGACCTGTGTCCTTTCCCGATACCCTTCTGTGCATATTCAGGCAGCTGTGTGGAGTCCCACAGATTAATGGGGCAAAATAAAAAAATGGATGAAGGAACTAATCCTAATCCCAAAACACACAGTTTACAGTGGAATTAAATCCAGAAATACTCTATATAACATTTGCTGCTTGTAAATCCTTTTACTTCTGGAAATGGTTTGTTAGGGGGCAGTTTCACTTAGTTTCATAATCATACTGATTTATAACAAGTACTCACTACTGGCTGTCATTGTAATATATAAAGTATGTGATGCAAGTTTAAGAAAACATGATTTTACAATGTAATTCTTTGAATGAGCGTTCTGTAGTATGCTGAAGAGTGTCTGATTGATATAAGATTGGAGAGCAGTAGGTGCTTGTAGGCACTGTTTCCTGTGTGGTGGCGTTGTCCCACAGGTAAATGTTTGTTTAAGCAGCTTCTGAGTATTTTGGATATTCAGGAAAAGGATGTAGATAGAACAGGAACTTGCAGATTTTCCAATTTATTGTAACTCTTAAGATGCTAACCAGTGGCATAAAAATACAAAGAAACATTGAGGAAAAGAAAGGGAGTGAAAAGCATAATCCTTTTAATCTTGCGTCTTCCTGTAACCTCTTTACTACCTTGATCTTGTCTTTATCAGCCTTTAGAGAATATGTGATACAGATGGGGTTTTAATTCATGTTTGTGTTTTAGCTAGGTTAATACTAAAATAATGCACTTAGTGCAAATGAAAACTTGAAGGCTTGTACTCTAGAAGAAGGTTGGTTTTGAAATGGTAACTTTTGGCATAAAGATTGTTTGGTCTGTAAGTAGTAGCAGCAGCAAAAAAAACTTACCTGAATTTTATTTACATGTGTGTTAATATAATGAAGACATAGACAGTTGTTTGACTAGAGTTTGTTTATAGGAATACCTGCAAAAGCTTTAGATGTTATTAATGTCCTTCTGATTCCCAGTCATATATTACTGCCTGTATTCCAAATTTTCTATCCCTTCTAGAGCTGAGATCCAAAACCTGACCATGTAATTATTTTCGTATTAATCTGTAACTGCTGCTAGTGGTAGTTGAAGCTCTTTTAGTTAAACTGCTTTGATTATGCTGAGAAGGGCTGGCGTGCTCCTGTGGTTAAATCTTGCCCATGTCTGGCGGAGACAGAGTGTAATTCTTGTGATTGGGTTGGGTTTTTGTTGTTGTTTTTGTTGTTGTTGGTTTTGTTTTGTTTTCTGCTTTAAAAACCTGATCTACATTGATTTGGAGCAATATTAAGTAGATGGCTTAAAGGCTCAACCATATTTAATACTGAAGCAGACTGTTTCAAAGCAGTACCATTAGATACTGGAGATGCAGAAGTTTAAATACTGGTACAGGAGTCCAATGTTGGCAATCTTTCCTGTCCATCTTTCATAAGGTATTCCTTATCTTGGGGGTAAGTGGGAGAAATTCCAGGTAGTGGAAAATCTAAGCCAATGAAAGTTACCAGTATATGTTATTTGCATTTATTCTTTCTTCAGTAAGTACTAGAGGTTTTAGTGATGTGTTAAAAAAAATGAAAATAAAATTCAAGCCTACATGCCATGTAGACAACATGATTTATTTTGTTTGTTTTTGAAAGAGTGAGTTGGATTCAGTAGATGCTGATCATTTACTGGGAGATGTTCTTCATTAGGTTTGCGCACCATTCTTGATAACAAAAAGCAGTGTTTATCCTGCTGAAACTTTCTTAGTAACTGATAAATATCTCCTGAGTCTGCATGGTAGTCAGCTGTTGTATTACTTCTTACAGGAAACAAAATCCGTGCCTTCCTGTCATGGAAATGTAATACGTTTTGGAGTTGTCCTCAATAACAACCCGACATCAGTTAAACAGCTTGTGTCACTGAATCATATGACAGTCTTGGCATTAGTCTGCAAACAAAGTGTTACTCTTTTTTTACCAAGTAAAAGCCAGTGGCATCAAGATACTAAAGCTTCTTTAACTTTTTCTGTTTGTTTTATCTTGACCTTGATGCTTTAATTGTCATAAGGGTATTAAGCAGTTGCATAAGTGAAAGCATGGGACCTTTATTTAACCTGCTTTTCTTCTCTCCTTCTCCCTTCCTTTTAGTGTTAAGATTTTACGTGAAGTTGATGTGCTTTTTATGTTTGAAGTGTTTTGGATATTTTTAGGTGGTTTCTTCTTGAGTGACAGTAAGTGGCACAATATCAGTATCTTTAGTGCAGTATTTTAGGAAGCAGAGATCCTGCATTATTTTGTGGAAATTGTCATGTGTTAATACTAGGAATCTGTGAAACCTTTTGAAATTTTGAATCACTCAGCATAGAAGAGCTGTTACATACTTCACTATTAACACTACCTGAAGGTGAGTAACAGTGGAAATTTGGTTTAACTGCGGACATGATATCAGGTATCTGGAAAAGGTGTCAACTGGCATGGCTTAAAGGATCTTGACACTGAGATGTAATAATGTTATTTTTAATTACAGTGCAGCTTATGATGCTATCCTTGAACGAAATGTTGCAATCAAGAAGTTAAGCCGACCGTTTCAGAACCAAACCCATGCTAAAAGAGCCTACAGAGAGCTTGTTCTTATGAAGTGCGTTAATCACAAAAATGTGAGTGCAGTGTCCTGCTTTAAATGTTAAAGAATTAACTAGAAGGTTATTCTCTGAAGTCTTAAAAGTGCCTTTAGAGGATGATATCCTCTGTAGATTATGGAGATTTTCATTGCATAGTTGTATCTCCGTGAGAAGTACAGAAGGATCTTTCAGGAGAGCTATTATAGACTAGCTTTGATACCTGCCCAATCTTTAAATACGCCCTTCAAACTTGGGAAGGGAGTCAGTGTTGCAGCTGGCAAATAAGAATACCATGAGTGGTGCATCCTTTCATTTCTGTGGCTGCCACTCGACAAATAGGAGAACAAAGGCTGTAATAATTCTGTTGCACCAGGTTCTTTCTTGGTGCATGAACGAGTTGGGAATCTTGTGTTGTGAGAATAGGAACTGTCTGATGCTTACGAAGATGTGGAGTAGAGCAGGTCATATAGAAAGATCAGGTCTGCATCACAGGGGGAGAGAATAATAAATGTTAAATTTATCGGAGTTGAACTACAGAAGGCTGTTATTGTCCATTTTCTCTTTCAGAGTTGGCTGTGTGCAGTCTTCCTCGCCTTCCCTCTTAATTCCCCTTCAGTAAGATAAAATGGCTGCTAGGGAAGGAAAAAGTCATAGAAGACTTCCTCTGTCTCTTAGCTATTTGGGAAAATTTTGTATTTTTTCTCTGTCAATGGCAAATTTGTATCTCTTATGTAGTCTGTCAGTTTTTAACTTTATTTTTCCTCATATGCAATAAAAATCTTACCAGCTCTCTTCAAAATGAAAGTAGGAGGCAGGGGAAGACTGACTAACTTCCTTAGGTTTCAAGCTTTTAGTATCATGATGTTAATGCACAGAGTGTGTTTTGATTATGTGATTTGTGGAGGAAAAGTACTCCTTCTACAATATTAGTATCTATTACAGCATAATAGGCCTGGTTGAGCCACTGAGCATCTTGAGCTTCAGTGTGTACCAGCAGGATTTAATCAGAATAATGGGTATCAATTTTGAAACGTTGATTTTGCAACTTTCCTATTGCTATGGTGCAATTATACTTCCTCTCCCTCTTCCTACAGATAATTGGCCTACTGAATGTGTTCACACCACAAAAATCCCTGGAAGAATTTCAAGACGTGTAAGTCTGATTTGAAATAAAGCTGGGATTTAATTTCAAAACTACTCACACAGAAAGATGAACAAGGGAAAGAATACAATAAAATGACAGTATTACCTGATTATTATTATTTTTTTTTTCTCTTTTTCATAAGCTACATAGTGATGGAGCTCATGGATGCAAATCTTTGCCAAGTGATTCAGATGGAGCTTGACCATGAACGAATGTCCTATCTTCTTTATCAAATGCTGTGTGGTATAAAACATCTTCATTCAGCTGGAATTATACATAGGGTAGGTGAACTTAAGTGAGGATAATTTCCATTTCACCTGGTTTGGCCTTGAGTACTTAAAGACAGAAAAAAATAAAATATAGGAGCAGAAAGGGTGATACACAGGCTGTCCCATGGGCAGAGAGAGAAAGCTGAAAGGAAATCATCACATTTCCACTGTAATTCTGGAATGAACCTTTTGAATGTTTGATTTGATAATAATCTGCACACAACAAATAATGATTTTTAAAGTGAGTTACATTACCTCCTCTAATTCTATATTATGTTCTATTTTAGTAGTCATAGCAGGAAAGAATATCTGAAAGTGTCTCTGCCTTTACTGTTTTGGTAACCAAACCTGAAATCCCATCTTCTGAAAGAACTGCCTATTTTATTTTACAAGCAGAGTAATGAATAAATATCTGAAGTCTCCAGATAAACAGATGATGATTAAGACCTGTTAGTGGAACTTTTTATATACGTGTATGTCACAGAGCATTCACTCAGACTGTCCTCAGGCAAAACTGACTACTGCTTTTTAAATGGCATGTGTGTGTTGCAATCCAGTCAAGACATTCTGAATTTAAGTTGGCCTATTCAAGTTGAACATTTCATATATATATTTATATTTATTGTAAAGATTGCTTGAGATTGTCTAGTTATAACTTTTCAGATACGATCTCTGCTATTTTGGGAAATTGTAAGCTTCTATTTCTGCAGTGCTACATTTTTCATTTTAATATTTTACAGAGTTTTAAAAGTTTTAATTTCTGAGATTATGCAGAAGATGTAATTAAACTCATTAAATATGTGATGCTTTCAGACAGTGCGACATAGTCTTCCTCATGGGTGAACTACACAGCAAAGCAAATCATGAGTGGGAATTGAGTGCTAGGACAGGAGCTGCTATGTTAGGATGCTTGTCCAATTCAGTAGTCCACCTCATTGTGACCGACGTGTTGTATGGCTTGCAAGCTGTGTCTGGCAGTACACCATTCCAGTTTTCTGATTTTCCCTCAAGGGAACAGGGACACCTGTTTGAATAGAGAATACAGTTGCATGGGCAAACACTGCTTCATTTTTCTTCGCTAGCTCTAGTATGCACTGGCTGCCTCATTCCAGTGAGGAGGTCAAGGAGGGAATGTGATGGCTTCCTTCTTGCTTGCAGTTTGCCCTTAACTGCTGTGTTTGAAAGAGATAGGCAAGGGAAGGTAGGCAAAAGCATAACCTGCACCCTGTGCTTCTTGGTAGACACTAAGACAGTTCAATGGGCTTCTTGTGTTATTCTGGGAATGGTAGGTGGGACTAGGTTACTTCACTTACCACAGTTGTGGTATTATATTGTGTATTACTGAGATTATGCACGTTTTTGTGTCCTGATGCATGCGCCCGTGGGATTGAAATAATGGGTTTGTGCGCAGTTTGACATTTTCTGGTCTCTTCAGTACCTAGCTGTGCAAGTTTAATGCTGCAGGTTCTCCTAGGTCATCTTCGTTTTTTGAAAACTGCGTATTTTGTGGACATACTAGAGTAGGTAATGTAAGAGCATCTCTTTTTGTGCGTCTTGGCACAGGCAAGAGGGAGCTTCTAAAACTTTGTTTCAAGCACAGTTTGTACTCCTATAAAGTAGGCATCAAACCATTGAGCCTGTAGAAATCATGGATAAATATAAACATTCATATATTTATAAAAAAGAAGTAACTACTCTGGTAGTTGGGCAGGAATAAAAACAGCTTTGAGGATAAAATTCCTGCCTCTGTAGATATGGGTGAACTCTTTGAAATGCTCCGTATTGGTACAGGGATAAGCTATTCCAAAGTGACTGTAGGCACAATTGCTGTGTAAATAGTAACATATATATGCATGGGTGCTTTTGAAGGACATGGGTAGATACATTTCACTTGCATGTCTTCACAATACATTTTCAGCCCACAGCGTCTTCTCAGACTTTGTTAAAATATTAGGTATGTTCAAGCAAAATGTTTGCATTGCTTACCTGCCGTGTTTGTTATACCTTTATACTTCAAGGTGTAAAGTATCAAAATCTGTTTCTCTGTGGAACAAGTCAAATAAAACCTCAGAAGACAGAGAGGGCGTGCTTGGAAAGAGGTCATATGGCTGCAATAGTAACTTTTTATACCACTCTCTTGGGCTTTCAGCACTACTGTCCTTAATGTCTAAAGCTTATTAGTTTATTGAAACTAGATACTCCTTAAACATAGTCTACCCTACTGTGGCTGCCTGTGGAGCATTCTGTCTGTGAGTCTAGTGTAGTTCTTTAGCGTCCTCTAAAGCTTTAAGCTTTTTTTGGTGTCGGTAGTTTCACATGGTTTTTAACTGGGTTCTTCTGCTTTTCACACAGCTGCGATAATCTCAGCATCTCAGCAACTTTTTGAAGGCTTGCTGAATGAGTGAAATTACAATAATCTGTGTATGTGCCTGCAGCACTGGATACTGCCTGCCTAGAAATAAGTGATTTTTTCATAGCAAACTGGCAGCACCAAACAAGGCAGATATCAAACCCAAAGAGTTTTAGACAATTTCACCTCGAAGTTGTAGGGGACATACTTAGCTGCCACATCAGTGGATAAGGATTTGATTTTGGTAAAGATTTGACTCTAGCTTTACACCTGCTTTAACATACGATGGCAAATTAACATTACTGTGTTCAAAATATTTTGCAGAGACAGAGTTTCCAGCAAGTGTAGAAGTACACATTCATTTATATTTTGCAGTCTGAAGAGGATGGATGATCAGCATTGCAGAGTTGTGCCTCACTGACTTGCTGAAGGACACAGTGTCTCATTAGTCTTGCATGGAGGCTCTCAAACACTGCATTCTGCCTGATTTTGAGCACTTAACAAAGGTGCCTAATTATGGAAGCCTTTTACACAAATCTTTCTTTAGATTTTTAGGCACTGACATTTTACATTTTTAAGGTTAGGCAAGATACCTTCTGCTATAGGTTCTGGATATATTTATGCAGCCTAATTAACCTGATCACTCTTACAGGAGCTTTTGAGACTGTGTTTATTTAAAATGTAATAGGTTTTGGTCCAGCATGAATTTGGATGCAGTGTAAGTCAACTCTCGCCTTCATAATTTTGACGGACAGTTCTGTATTGCAAATTACATCATGTTCCTAGGCTTCATGACAACTACATGATGTTCAGAAATTAAGGATGGATAGTACTCTGTAAGCTTTTGCATTTTGTCCTTGTAGTGATTTTTCTCTTCCAAAGTGAAGATCTTTTAGCATTTCCAGTGTTACTCCTGCAGCTTCGAGGAGGATGATTATAGTTAATACTATAGGCATGCACCTGGGACTCTGTAACAAACAGCCTCAAAATAATAGAAGCGTGCAAAAATAAAGCTGATAGGATTGTAGCAGAATCTGAAACATGCATATTAAATAGCTGGAATGCCTTTTAGTACTTGAATTCATTCATGGTGTTTAAAATCTTTTAAGTCAAAATTGTCTGCAGAGTCATTGTGTGTGTGAAGTGCATGTGTGAATATGTAAGTATGCAAGACTTTTAATTACCCATTAAAATTCTATTGTTCTGAAACTCTTTTGTGGTTTCCTCTCTGTCTAATGCAGTTTTCTTAGCTTTCTGAGGAGTTTGCTGAAAGTCATACAAGTACAAATGAAAACTACTACATCTTCTAGATAGCCACTTTTAAGTCTTTATGAAACAGTGAAAGATAGGGCTACTTATCAAATGCCTGCAGCTCAAATGCTGGAGTTCTTTGCTGTATCTCAGGTTTTTCTCTCATTAATCTTAGTAGAGTGTAGGCAGAAAGGGTCCAGGCCTTATCTATGTCAGTGTGTGTGCTATGAATGATTTTATGATGGCAAAGTTATTCTGAAGTTACTCTGTAATATTTGCTCTGTGACATTTGGGTGTGTGTAAGATCCTCCTGAGATAATGACTGAGTATGCCTGTGTAGTGTTTGCGTAAGTAGATGTAAAGCCCCTGTTGTCACTGTTTTTAGGGTTCAGATGAAGAGAATACAGTTGCCAAACTTCTAAGATGATCTGAAACTGTATCTGGGGATTTCCCACTCCAATTTAATGGTTGTGTTAATTTCTGGCAGTTTTTCAATGGTGCCTTTTGGGTTTGGTCACCAAAATAAGTATAAAACCAAGTCCTACATGGGAAACTAAATCTGTGTGAGGATGGGGATTTCCTTCCTGTTTGGAGAAACATCTGCATTGGTTCAAAAGAAGTAGTGCAGCTTCAGCTAGCAAAGAAACCTTTTGCTTTTTACATTCATGTTGTAATTTTAATAATTCTTGTATCAAGATGATTATTTCATCAAATTATTTCAGCAGTTGTCATGTTACTTGTGTTCTGCATCATAGTAATAACTGTTGTTACAGTGAGCAGTTTCTAGACCTTTCCTCAGAGCTAACATATCTTACTAACTTCAATTTATTTCAGACGTTGCTAACCTATCTTGTAATGCTGGTTGTATTTTCCTTCTTTAATTGCTATATAAATCTACAGGCACATTAAGCGAGTTAATCTGTAGTCTGCTGAATGCACATGAATTAATGCAAGGGGAAAAGAAACTGCAGTTAAGCAATATCCTAGTTGTATATGTGGGGTTTAATGTTAGCAGTATTATCTTTTAAAAATGTGAACCACAGAGTACTTCGTGCTTGTCTTAGCAGTCATATATGATGTTTCTTTTTAAAGGATTTAAAGCCCAGTAATATAGTAGTAAAGTCAGACTGCACTTTGAAGATTCTTGACTTTGGACTGGCCAGAACTGCAGGAACTAGTTTTATGATGACGCCTTATGTAGTGACTCGTTACTACAGAGCACCAGAGGTCATCCTAGGGATGGGATACAAAGAAAACGGTCAGCAACTATAGTCTTTCTTTGGCATAGCTTTATTTTTTGTTTGGCACACCACATTTTACATGTTAATGTTTTTTTCAAGCTGTGGAAATTTTATAAATTAGCCTTGTGACCAAAATGCAGATTCTGGATACACCAGTTTGTTTATTCAACTCAACCCATTAGAAATGCTTGCATTTAATAGAAGAAATTGAGGGCCTTGTTTGTTTAAAAATTCAAATAACTTGCCTAGTAGATCAAGTTTCATCCAGGAAGAACTGGAAATATGTTTTCTTAATTTGTGGTATGTACCTTGATATACCTTGACCTGACGTTATTCCTGATGAGGATCTAAATTGTAATTCATCAATAAATGTGTGTCCTAAATTTAATGTTTAAATAACTATATTCAGTGTAGCCTTTCAGGACGTAGGTAACTTAAAGGCTACTGAGGAACAGACAAACTAAAACTGCCTACTGTGGCAACCACCCTACTTCAATCCTGTCTCGCTAAGTCGTTATTAATGTTGCTGAAAAAAAATCTTGAGATAAGAATGCAGAGAGTACCTTCGTGAAGTATCACAGATTCTTTGGGGTCATGGTCCTTGGATGAATTCTAAGGAAATTTGTTTATTTTGTCCCTCTGCTTGCATACATCCCTTGTCTTTATACTCACTCTGTGGCCTTTCTCTCAGTATCTTCTATGAGAATATAAGGAAAGGATACAGCATTTGAGGGGAACACATGATAAAGTACATTGCATCTCCTGAATGAAACAGCTAGTATCCTTTAGGAAAGAAAAGTAATGTGTCATCCCTGAAATTCTGTTGTATTCGCCCCAATTCTGCTGCCATTTCATTGATCTGCTGTCACTGTGGTCAGTTCAGCTCACTTGGTGTTTCCACCTCAGGCAGGCACACTTCACAGGCCATCATTTGCTCAAGGTATTTGAAACCTCTATTGATTAGTCTTCCAGAAAGGCCCATGAGATGCCATGATGCTTGAGGCTTTGTTAACTGCCTCCTGGTGATGTGAGGCATGGCTCCTCAGGTTACTGACACAATTGGGGCTTGCTCTCCTTTTCAGGTTTCTTAATACAGTCTGCAAACTTGCCTGGCAACTGCATGCCATTACGGCAGAGTAACTTCAGGTTGTGTGTAACTGATAGCTGCTATGTGCATAGAAAGTTGATTTTGTTGTCATTTATAAAAGCCAAGAATAATAACTTCTGTCAGTGTTAACAAGGAAAGAAGCCAGATCAAAGGAGTAAGAGTAGACCTTTTTTGCAAGGTGGTAGTTTTTATATCTGTTTGGATCGTTAGTTTGCATGAAAGGGTGTATGTTCTTCAAATGGCCTCCAGGGTTGGCTATTGTTTTAAAACTAGCAAAGATCCCAGACAAACCAATTATAGAGTTAACATCTGCATAGGTTTTGATACTGAGGAAGATAAAGCACATCTAAGTATATTACATTAAGAAAATAGGCCTTGCAAACTCAAAAAATTCAGAACTGAAGGACACCAAAACTGCTTGTGCACACATACCTTAACATACTTTGATTTATGTGCAGTTATGTGCATCATTATCAGGAGGGAAGCTCTAAAAAGCAAGGAAAGCCCTAAACAATCTGAAGCAACTACTTTCAACTTTCCTAGTATGTGCTCTGGTTTAACTTCCTTTGCACTTGCTATTTTTTCTCTTAATATTACAGAAAATAGACAGGTTTTGTTTGATTAATGAAAGCAGCAATCCAAAACACCCCCAAACATCATAAGTTTGGTTTTGTAGGGTGACCAGAAGAATGGTTTCTACTGTTTTTCTTCACTTCTGAAGTAATTTGTCTTCTGAGGCATGAAGATAAGTCATTGACTCATGCTATTTCTCTTCCCAGACTTCTCCATGCAACTATGGGTGTCATTTTGATCATGTTGGACACAAACTAATTATGACAGAGTTGGGTATATTTTGTTTTTTGATGGCAGCAGATTGTTTTGCAGGTGAAAAAGCCAACATAAAGAACTTTATTTTAAAAGTCAAATGCAAAACTTGGCTGCTGATCTTTGGGTCTCTAAGCCAAAGAAGATGTACTTTTTTAAGTATTTGAAAAGAATTTTTAAAGAAAAAACACCACTAGTCATAAAATGTTGTCAAACTTTTTTTAAATGAACCAGGCCCTTAATTTTGACCTATTAATATGTACAACTATGATCTCCTGTCATATAATTCAGATACTATTTTAGAGGAACTATAAATAAGGGGGAAGGAATATTTTCAATAAGAAGCAACATTGTTTGCTTGATATTGTTGAGCTCCTTCAGAACTTTTACATGTGATTTTTAGTATACAACTGTTCTCATAAAAGTATTTCATTATTATGATTTCAAGAAAACTTGTGCATACAGAGTTAACAATATCTCTGGAAGCAACCACAAAAGAAATTGGCATACCTGTAAAAAGTAAACTTTTGCATCTTTGAGTATGTCTTCTGAGTGATTTATTTTAAGGTATTGTAGAAAATGTGTGCTTCATACCCTCCCACCCCCCCAAAAAAAATGGATTTTGAGTTTTTGTACAAGATGTTATTTCAGCATAACTGGAGAAATACTTTTAAATAATTTTAACTGAAAAATCTTGTAGGAGCATACTAATATTGTCATTAACTG
>WTXV02048806.1:56503-84124 GCA_009823435.2 Nymphicus hollandicus | reverse complement strand
CTCACTGCTGCATTGTGTTTCCATCAGGCAGCTGGTAAGTTGAAGTCCCCCATGAGAGCAAGGGCTATCAATTGAGACTTCTCCCAGCTACTTATAGAATATTTCATCTGCCTCTTCATCCTGGTTGGGTGATCTGTAACAGCCCCACCATGATACCTGCCTTGGTGGCCTTCCCCCTGATTTTTACACAGAACTCAAACCTATCGCCACCATCCTTAAGCTCTAGACAACCAAAACACTCCCTAATACACAGCGCAGACCCACTGGCTCTCCTTCCTTGCCTATCCCTCTGGAAAAGTTTACAGCCATCCATTGCAGCACACGCACACACATGTATATTTGGAAAACTAACAAAATTAAATGTCAGAACACATGCAGAGACAATGCACCTGGTCAGCACGACCTATTATCATCAGTGGGGTGTGATTTTATCTTACTATAATGTCTGACTGTAAGTCATTCAGTTACGAGTTTAATCTTACTGTGCAGTAAATGGGTTCTAAATCTTTCCAAAAAGGATTTGGAATGGAGATACTGTTAGACATCTAAGTGCAGCAACATTGCCTGGTGCCATATTAATACTCTGTATTATCCTAATCCCATTGACATGTACATCTTCATCACTGTACTTGCTGACTCTGTATCTTGTATGCAGGAACAGGCTCATGCTCCAAAATAGAAGGAGAGTAATTTTACCATTCACCTGACAGAAGAGGATCACTACTGTGTATTTGACATTTGCTGTCTTGGACACAGTGCACATACACACACAGATATACACATATATATACACATATGGCAACCTAATATATAGTAGTTACTTACATAACATCCTCAGGAATACTGGTTTCTCATTCATATGATCTGAATGCCAACTTCTATTTTAGTAACTGCTGTGCACTACTCAGTATAATCCTTTTGAAATTCCTCTCTGAGTCCATGTGTCTCTTTAATAACATTTTGATATGTTGGAGCAACTGCTGTGCTACAGATCCAGTCAAGTGAAAGATTTGTGTTTTCACCTACCTACAGTTTGTGTCCTAAATCCCGATCAGATACCGTTAAACAAAGATAGACGCAGAATAAGAGTCACAAAAAGCTATCTTGTTCTAAAAAAAGATACTTTGCAAATCATAGCTGTTATGGGCAGGACTGAATTAGTGCTTTCCGATTCTTGTGATTGTATGCTTCATCAAGACAAATGAACTCTATAAAAGGACTTACGCTATAAAGTAACAATAGCATGAAAACAGACTGGTAACATCGTGAAACTTGTGAATCATGCAGCATATGAAATTATATTTTAAAAGCTAATTTTGAGATAGAAGGCTAGCTATTGATAACAGACTCGTTCACAATGTAGAAAGGAGCACACTAGGAAACAGAAAACTGTAACTGAAAATCACTCCCTGTGATACAGCCTTGTTTAACAGATTTTTCCCAACGCACACAAGATTGGCAAAGCACTGCCAAGCAATATTGCTGTCACATCTGTCCTACCTTAGCTCTTCAGTTTGGCCAGCTTTTTCACTGAGCACTCTTCTCATATTCAATATCCCATAAAATAGAGACAAAAGGTTAATTCTGTTCTTGATCTTATCTCTTATTCTCTGCCCTCTGCTTTTGGACTTGTGTCAGAAGTAATTAACTATGAGATTCTGCAAGATACCACATCACAGCCTCCAATAACAGCACCAAGTTTACTAGGAGACAGAATGTGCCAAGACGCTGATGGTGGAGAGAACCTAACCTCCTCTGTAATCTCTCATACTTCATTAGGACTGCAATACTCAGTCTAACTAAGGTAGTAGGACCAAGCTGTAATTAATGAACAGCTTCTGGAGACCCTAAATCCTCTTCAGATTTGGTCACCAAGTTCGGCAGAACATGGAGTTACCTTGAGTGAGAGTTTGCACACAGAAGTGATGCACACAAAATCTCACATGTAATTAAGGCACTTATGCCAAATTTGTCATAGGTGTATGATCTAGTAATGGAAAATCTAAGAGGAGTAAAAAATATTGAAGCTAATTAGATGAGAAGACACTAAGGAGCTTTCAGAATTAATTAACCTATAAAATGTTTGAGATTGTTTTCCAGTAGCAATGATTCTGCAGAAGTAACAAACTGGATGAGGATCTATACAAAAGGGTTTAGTATATTCACTGGATTTTAAGTGTAATGTGTTTTGAGAATTGCTATTGTCTCCTAAGCACTGCACTGTTGGCCAAAATTACACATTAATATTAAAAGGAAAAAACCATAGAAATCCTCTCCGCACAAAAGCATGTCTTTCTGCAGCTGGCACATGAGACTCAAATAAAGATTAGATGTACTTCAAACTGAAGCACTAATACCCAGGCAGCTGTCTCCCTTCCAGCCAAGCTGTGGGTGATTTGGGGTGGGAATAAAAGTATGTTCTATTAGCAAATGATCAACCCAGATGTGTGGGATGATGGGTTTTTTTAATCCAAATTAATTTTTGAAGGGACACTGAAGCAGGTTTGTATGAAACTCCTGCAGCAGTTCCTGAGGTTTATTATTAAATGCCTTACTTTGACAAATTTCATATAATGGAGGGTTTTACTCGTGGTGCTCTGCATTTTCTGGCTTCTTATCTGTCCTCATGTGACAAATATATATATTTATTTTTGTTGGCTAAGCCGTTCCAACTTAAAACAACAAGTGGGATTTTTACTCATGTTTCTATTGATCAGTTATCAGCAGAATTAAATTGTTCTGACTAACGCTGAAGGGTTTTCTACTGGCTTTCTCCCAGTGAACATCTTTTCTTGTAACTGTGTCCTTCCTGTCCAGACTTCTGTCTAGAGAAGAATTAAGACAAGAAGACCCTGTCCTTGAGGAAAAACTCACTTGAGCCACTTTTAAGCAGCAGTAACAGCTGCAGGAATAATCAGGGGTTTTTTATGAAGGTCTGAACCTAATTTTATGTTAGAAACATAAAGCTCTAACTTTCATAGCTGAATTTAAAAGTCTAACAGAAAAGAGGAGCTAAAATCAGAACCAAAAGAGTCTAGCAAGGATTTACAGAAATTCTGTCAGATGAAGTTAAAGCTTTACAGTAGAATTATAAATTTAATCAGGCCAAATAACCAACTATGAATGGAAAGATTTGAGGATAAAGGGTTAAAGATCAAGGGAAAAAAATACCTATTGTGCTGTTTCTATAGGCAGTTATTGTCAGTCATTGACCCTAAGATTATATCCAGTTAAATTCCTGTGCAATGCTTTCTACAGCCAATCCAACTCTATCAGCAGCAGAACAGATTATGAACTTTCACAAGCCTTGATTTTTCTACATTTCTTTTCAGAATACCATTTGTGAGAATGAGAAGAGGCCTGGACAGCTTTTGTTTCTGAAGATCTATAACCTGATGATGGCGAATGGGGAGAGAGTGGGACACTGTTGCAAATGATTTTCAGTACTTCCTCTAGAGGGAATACATGGCTAGTGTAAGCTGCTTCAACAGACGACTTACAGGCCACTCGCTATTGTTGAAAAACTCCAAAATTTACTGTCTTGTCTGAAATTCATAACATATTTAACTGTCTTGGTTATGAGATTTCAGGGGTTTGCCTTCACAAAGCTGATTTTTGGTAAAACAAATTAAATGGTTAAATGAATAAAATTTTATTAACAGAAAAAATAGAATGATGTGCGATTTCTTAGTATTGCACTAAACTAGCAGCCTCTTGTTCACAACCTGCTGTCAGTGACCTTGTTTCTCCCTGTCTTAGCTGCGCTCATTCAGCAAGAAAAATCTGGTCAGACCCTTGAAAAGTGAGGACACGACTATGCCAAGAAATGCACATTGACTCCTGCAGCACCCCTGAGTTCAGGGCACTGAGATGCTGGTGCACATTTTATACTTCTGTTCCATCGCTAAGAAAGTGGCAGTGACTGTAAGCTCTTTCAAGCAAGCCTAAGGGGCTGAGTTAACAGAGCCTGAATCTCAACTTCAGCTCCACTAATGAGATTTATTTTATTTCTATGTAGGTGGTCTCTTATTTCTTAAATGCAATTAGCATACAGTTGTTGCCTGATGGTTTTATTTATTTTTTGAAAGTGCCGACTACTGGACTTGCTTTCATAGTTCTAGAGTTTCCAGAACTGACTTTTGTGCTCCACAAGCCTATTTTCAGGAAATATTTTGTAAGAGGGATGATATTTTGAACTCTACTTTTATGGCTGCAAAGGCTTCTCCTTTTTATATTTCCTTTGTCTGTTCATTAGGGGCCATCTTTAATTCCTAGATGTGTTTTTGGAGACAAATTCTTTTCCTTTGAATTACATACCATTAAAACAAAACATTAAAATACTTTAAGTCTCTAGACAAATTTATGTGTTTATTTTATGAGGTTCTATGCTGTGTAATGGCCCGAGTGGTGCACTGAAACTTACATATTTGTCCATTTTTAGGTTCTCCCTAGACATTTCCAGACATGTTCATTAGCTGCCTTTTGCTCGTTATATAATTGCACAAAACCCCATCCATCTCACCCTGTCTTAGCTGTAAAATGAATAGAAGGTTCTAGACTTTTAATCAAACTATGATAAATTTCAACATCCTGCTTTTTGAAGGCGACATAGATGAGTGCTATGTAGTGTTTGTAACTCCTAAGTTTTATTACAGTTTTGCTTTCTCTAATTCATGAATTTATAATTCATACTCTCAAAAAAAGGAACATTTTTGCAAGTCAACATCATGCACATTGCACATTACAATAAACGTGTCAGCAAAACTGCACATACTAACAGTTTCTGGTAGCTAATTTGTTAATTTATTCTTTTTCTATAAATGGACAAATTACAACTGCCCGTTGTGGTCACATTAAAGGGAGAATGGTGTGGAAATTTCTGTTCTCAATAAACCCATAAAGAAGTGGACACAACTTATTTTTAGACAGAATTCTGCTCATAATGTGAACAATCACCTAAAATCTGCTGAGAAAAACATAATCAGTTTCACAAGAAGTCTGAAGTTTTCTTTTTATCCCATTAGTCAGCCTAATAACAAGTTTTATAATTTTTCCTTGCAAAGTTCATAAAAACAGTATGACAAATAAAAATACCACACTGAAAGCTGAAAAAAAAAGAGTTTTCCACTCTTCTATATGATGTTGCAAAACTTGTTGAAGCCACTGAAGTTAAACTACTATAACACAGAATCTGACACCTAAATATACTGAGTAAGAGTTGCCCTGTTGTAACAAGAGCTGCTGAATTTTCCTTACAAGTCAGCTGTGAGCTCCTATGCTGAGTACATCAAAAGGCAGTGGCAAACTACTTTGCCTTTAATGTGTTGTGTGCAAACGCTTCCATATACACAAGATCAAAATTCTAAGAATTTCCATGAGAAAATGTTTCAGGGGAACTCCAAAGCCAGCCTAGCAAGAACAATTTTATATATATCAGGAAAAGAACAGAATTAAGTAGGAAATATTAGCTTCTGAAACCCTTTTAAGATATAAACAAAAAGGGCTCCGAATATCTGTACTACAAAACAAATAAATCTTCCCTACATTCAGAAAGATACATGTCAGGCAGAAATATGTCCAAATTCAGAAAATACTCTAAACTTCCTCAAGATTTATAGATGTTTGGATCCAAAGAGTATAGCTCAGAGCCACAATAGAACCAAGTCAATATATAAAGCTAGAATACATATACGATAGGAGCTTCATTACATTTTGTGAGGTTTGATTTACGCTTCTCATTCAGCCTTATTCCCCAAAAATCTAACACAACTGAAATAACCAAGCTGAAGTGCAACCTTACTTAAGACATCTTAAATCATGTGTTAGGTTAAAGGATAACAAGATGGAGGACCAATCAAATCTTTCTTTCTGTATTTCGAAGTTTCTCTCTTCTAGGCAAACCACTTGCTGAGATTGTCTGCATTACTGTGGTCTGTCTCAGTCTAGAAAAGAGAAAACCGTCCCAGCTATTGTGGATCATAGCAGAAAAAGGAAACAAATTAAATGGGTGAGACTTTAGCAATGCATTCTTCGCCCTGCCCCAGCTGGTTTGAACCACCTAGGCAAAAAGTTTTGAAGAAAAAAGTTTTTTAAACACAATACAGGTTGGGGGTCAAAAAGGATATGGTTGGTTGTAAACTTCAGTACAATTAGTCCTGCGAGTCATGAATATGACACAGCATTACCTATTTCATGTGCCTTAAGATAGTAGGAGACCAAAAGGCTTTGGCCACAAAAGTCTGAAGAGCACACACTTGCATTCTGGATCTGAACTGATACAAGAGGACTGTGCAAATGAAGAAGTGTCAATAAAGGATATTATCAAATTAACTGCCTGAAAATAGTAACTTTTACATACATATTATTAAAAAATATTTATGCTCAAATTTATTTTTTTTTTAACTAAGTTCCCACCAAAAAGTAAAACCCCAAAACCAAAGCACTGTACTGCATAATGGTGATAGCAGTATAAGAAGGGATTGGAATTTCTGACAAAGACTGATGGCAGTGATCTAGTAATACAGGAGACCATTCTCCATTCCAAGCAGGAAAACTGCAGACTGTAATAGGTATAAAACCAAGTCCTTGGCATGGAATATAAACACCTGCAAGTAAGCTGGAGTGAATTTAAAAATCAATGCAGAGTAATTAAAAAAGAAGGTTAAAAAGAAAGGTGTGTAATAAAGTTTTACCAAGGAAGAACCTACTGAATCCCGTTCTAAACTGCAGTTTACTAGAATCATGCTCTTACCTTAATCTAGGGCTAAAGCACTTCCCTTTTCTCAACATTGAAAGCATTAAAATACAGTATAAAGGACCACTGGAAAAAATAATAAAAAACATGTAAGAACACCCAGTACAAATACAGGTTATAAATGTCTAACTTAAATGCAGTACCATTCAAAACCACTGAGCATAATCTACACAATAAACATACAGATTACGTTTATGTCATTTTTGTCTACTTAAAAAGTTTCCACACACCTAAAATTACTGCACGTGCAGATCACTAGAGTGTTTTTCAGTTTATTTTCTCCAGTTACATGTATTGCTCTTTTCTCACCATAACCCTCTATATTCTGATTTGCCACTATGTAGATAACTTTGCTCTATAGGGCATTTCAGCACCATAGTTTATAAATATTAACAGAAGCATGGCTTTTGTTAGTGAGCTACCCACAGTATTCTCCTTTTAATACCAGAAGTACATAAAGCAAACTTCTGTTATGGTTTTGGATTCCTTTGGCATATATCTTATATTCACAATCTTCACCTATTTCTTCATCTGCTATATATTTCCTATCTTCAAGTAGGTTTTTGCAAATTGTATCCTCTGCTAACAAAAAAAATAAACATCATACAGTTTCTCTTACATGCAATACACAAATATTGCCATAAATGATCTGTTGATTCACTGGAAATTAGACAACATCTTGCTAATACTAGTGATAAAACACAGATCCATAGCTCTGCATATCTCGGATGTTTTTAAAAGGCTGCTATTAATAATCCTAGATTCCTAGGGTGGTAGAAAGTAGAGAGTAAATATCCAGTCTCACAAGACTGGCATCCTTCTGCCTGCCTGTCCCACCCTGCCTGTCTGCTGAAAGTGAAAAATGAACTGTAAAACACATGCAAGTATCCAACTTTGTGCAGTCTGATGAGATTTTGCCTGTGTGCCACACAAAAATATTACACTTTATGCAGTGCACACATACATGCGTTGTCCAAGTACAAGCCTTAGGTTTGACAAAGCTCCCCCTGTAACTCTTGATTACTGTAACAAATGAATAAAAGGATTACTGGATAAATGTTGTATGTAAGCATGACATGCTGCTTTTTTAGATAGATCTTCGGTCCCCTCATGTCCATTCTGAAAAACTGTAAAAGAAAGTTGTTCCCTTCTCGAAGGTCTTGAAACAAACAAGCAAGAGTTCTAACTTGCAGTTTTATGGTAACTTGACAGGCATCCATGAAAACAAAGCCAGATCTTAGCTGGGCAAGTGCATCTTAGCCACAGGTTATAAAGCAGACACAGATGTACAAAAGTATCAAGACAGGAAAACAAAAATTTGGAATAACAGTGAGAAAAGCTTTACATTTCTGAATAACAGGAAATCCACTGAAAAAAAAAAAAGAATTACAAATAACCACTAACATGCCTCATTTGCCTTAAAGAAATAGAAGAGCTCCTAAAATGAGAAATAACATCATTGAATAAGAACCACAAAGTGAAGACTTTATTTCAAAAAATGTCTTTGAACACAGCAGCTCAGTGCACAGAGAAGATGATGAAGTGGAAGACAAAGAACTGCTAAAATAGAACTGAAATGGAAGCCAAGATGAAATAACCTCCTCAAGTTCTGATGCTGGCAGACAAACACCATTCAAAAGAAGTTTTCCAACAATGGCATCCCATAGGGCTTCAAAATAATTTATATACTCACAAGAAGAATGTGTGAGAATAATGTTTCAGACTGCTGAAAATTAGTAAAAAGTGTAAGGACGTACCAAGCACTTCCAGGTCAGTTAATTTGAATTCTTAGAAAGATGTTAGAATAAAAGTAGGAAGAAAGGTTACTTAATACTGAAACATGCTGGTTCACAGCAAACACCTAAGCCAGCAGCCTGCATCTCAGAACTTTTCCTTTTGCCTTAGCAGCACACACAGGTTATGTAGTCATCAACCTTTTTCAAGCCCTGCTATGTACAGTCATAGGGATACTCAGCTCTTCATGGCTTCAGAAGCATTTAAAAAAAGAAAGATCTGTGACAGTAAACATATATTTGGGCAACGTATATAAAATATGTAGTTACTGGAAAGCACTCTTCCCTTTTTTTACTTGTCCTTTTGTTTACTGTAACCGAGAAGGCAGTACTCCCCTCCAGAAGCTCAATAATAATATCAAAGTGTGTCTGAGAGTTTTCTTAGCAAAGCAATGACTCAAGGAGCACAAATAAGGCATTTTATTCAAGCACAGAGCTTCAGAAAAAGGATGTGTGTAGTCACATGTCTAAGCAATAAAACCAAACGAAGACAACATTGAAAAGACTTGGTTTTTCAGACATAGCTCATGACTTTCTGAAATCAAGGAACATGGAAACTCTTTAGCCCTAAGATGTGAATTTATGAAAGAAAATAGACAAAGTAATGTCCCGACTCAAACTGAATTATAATCTAGCCTTGTTCACAACGTGGTGTTTAGAGACATGCTGTCTGAAAATAACACCCTTTTCCATAGAAAGTGTGGCAGCAAGCAGGTGGACAAGGACCTGAAAAGCTGATCAATAGAAATAACAAGTTTAGATGTCATTGGTGCAAAAACAGAGAAGATGGGGAGCACCTCTGCTAGGGTATTGAAGGCAGAAATGATACTGCCTGTTAAAATCAGGAGTGGTCTCAAATCCTTGAAGTGCTTTCCTGCTGTAGTGTTCCCACTGCAAAGAAGAACATGGACAGAGTGGAGCAGAATTGGTAACCAACAAGACAGGTCTAAAGAAAAGCTAATGTCAAAGATGGTGCCGGATAATCAGAGGTAAGAGGAGGGAAGAGAAAAGGATCCCAAAGAACATGAACGCTTTCTCTTCCTCCCTCAATTCCCAAAGCATCTTAATGAACCAGTGCTGACCGAGACAGGGAGAGGTAGCATCCAGCCCAGTTAGCCATCCTAGTGAGAACAGCAATGGAGAAGTCACCTCTCAGAACATGGCTGAGCCCTGCAGCCTGACAGTCAGTAACGAGGTCTTGACAAGATCTGAGGACAACTTGAATCACTGAATATCTGTCAAAGAGGAAAGGGTGCAGGATTACCACTGATACCCCTTCTTCTTTTACTGTAACCACCAAGCTCAGTGGCACTGCCATAAAAGCACTGTCAGAGGCCATACTTCAATGCATCTCAGCACTTCCTCAGTTGCTGGCTCTGTCTCTGGTAACGTTATGATTACAATTGGATCTAAAGAAGGACCTGCATGTCTGAAAGCTGACGTTTTCCAAATTACATCATTTGGTTTAATTAAAACACTGCTTCTTCCCACAGATTTCTCATTTGTGTTACACATGAACACTAGATACTAAAATCCTCAAAAAAATTTAAACTTAGCAAGATGGTCAGTATCTCACCAGGACTTATTTTATAACTCCTATGACCTCACCCATCAGTCCTTATGAGCAATGCAAAAATAATAGCTCTGAGGTTTATTCCTTTTCCTCTCACATTCCTCCACAGTATGTAAGTCCAGAAACCATTTAAACAGATATAAGTGTTTAAAAAGAGTTAATGAGACTTTACTAATAAAGACTTAATCAATAACAACCAGGACTAGACAAATCCTGATTTTGACAAGCTTCTCATCGACAGAATTAACATTCATTTACAGTCCACTGATGGACAGTTTAACTAAAGGCACAATATACCCCGAAGAACCTTTTTACTGCTGACAGTAATACTTCGATTAAAATTAACACAGCATGATTTTTAAATCCCAAATTGAGTCTGCAGAGAAGGCAGTTAAAAAAGGTTTGGTTTTTTTACTTGCAAACTGAGCAAACTTGATCTGGAAGTCATTAACAGATAATAAACATAACCTTCCCCCACTCACTCCCAAGATGCCATCTCTACAGTCACTTTTTAGAATACAGTTATAGTTTTACAACATGTCATCCTACAGAGAAGAGCCTCACAGGCTTTCATTTTATCCAGTTTCTCCCTTACTGCTAAGGAATTAGTGCCTTCTCTTCAACAGAACTCAGCTCCTTGTTAGGATAAAGAAATGGAGTGAAAGGAGAAGGAAAAGCTTGTTTGCTTGGTGAAATATGTTACTAAATTCAGAATGGCTTTTGTCATCCTAAAGAGAAAAGAAAGCAAAAAATTACAGCAGGTCAACTTTAAAGTGTGCTGCAACAATCTGCCTCAAACAGATATCCAATATACCTAGCCCATTATCAAACAGACTCAACAATAAGCAAAGAGACCAGCCACTACTTCCCATAAAACCTTCTCTTAAAGAAATCCTTTAAAGTAGCTTTGGAGATTTTTAAACTCTTCTTGTCACGTGATGTATCTGCACCCTTTTGGCATTTAAAATCAACTGGCTTATTTTGCATGACAGCTGCAAACTAAGTTGCAATCTGGTTTTCTGCATAATGACTGACCACAGTCTGCTATCACCAGACTAGGCTGAGATGCACATTTTTAAACCCTCGTTTTTCAAATATAAAAATAGTTTGAAAACTCTAGCATTGGTGAGATATTATATACAAACAATTAAAATCTAGGATTACTCTGTTAACCACTGCAATAAATCTAATTTAGTGTCTCAAATCTGTGCGAGTTCTTTACAGCCAAGGCAACGTGGGAAACAGTTAAAGCAACCTTTGTCATTGAAGTGAGCAATGCTACCTCTGATTATCTGAACAGAGAACAGCGTTGCTGCATAAAGTGCTGTAACTTCCAACTTTTGAAATATTACTTTCCATATATACAAGAATTATGAAAATGCTTTTCAAAATAGGACCTCAATGTTAAAAGAAAGAAATAGGAAATTTTTATATGAGTGGTGCTATTGCCATCCTTGTCCAGAGACATGAGGTAAGGTTTCTATGGAGGAGAATCTATTTTAGCACATTAAGATCCATGCTGTTTTATTTTGACATCAAAGACTGATGAACAGCTTATCCTCCTTCCTCACTGTGTAAGGGACTCAAAATTAGACATGGTGCAAACATCATGTCACCTGCTTCTCCAATTTGAAATTATCTGCATTACCAGTCCTATGAGTCTTGGAGAAAAATGGATTTGTTAAAAAGAAATAAGGATTGGTGACCCAAGGAAGATTAAAGGGAAAGACATTCAGTACTAAAAGGACTAAGTTCAGGATAAGTAAACCACAAAACCAGATGTCAGAGACTAGACATTCCAAGTTTTATGTTCAAGAAGACGTCAGTGATAGAAGGATATTTCAAAACGTGACCAACATATCCTTCCAACAGCAAAGCATAAGAACAACTTTGACAACCATCAGATACCACTTAATTCTACTGAATCTTCTCAAAATCTTGGGGAGGGAAGGAAGAGAAAGAAAGAGACAGCTTTCTAAGCAAGCCTGTGGAGCTAAGGTGTGCAAGCTCTGAGTACGAGTGAAATGAGGTAATTTTAAAAATCAAGATTTGTCATCAGTTCCATCTTACTTAAATACAGAATCTATAGATTAGGTTTTGTCCTCATCTGGATGAGAAGACTTTAAAAATCAAAATGAACACACTGAGAGTTTCTGGGACTAAAAGTCACCAGAGCTATATGCTGTATCTGCTTTACTATACTTGATAAATCTGACTTCTTTCCATATAAAAAAATACAGCATATCTAGATTGTTTCCTGTTATAACCAAAGAATACAAGAATAGCTGTACTCAATCAAACCAAAGGTACGTAGAGCACAGTATCCAATTTCCAGCTCTGACCAATGTCAAATGCCTAAGGAAGACTAAACCCGTGGCAAGCACATAGTGTCATTTCCACAGAAATCTCTCTTGGCCACAAGCATTTTGTGGCTCAGTAACCAGAGGTAGCCACTCTAACAGCTTTGTACAAGTTTCTTCTAGCTAGCTCAGTCATCTTTAGAACTTTGAAAAAATGTAGTGTTCTTTGGTGCTTAACAATATTGTATGAAAAGCTATTTCTATTTTATTTTGGTTCAATCTGATATCCTAATACTCTCATTTGTGTTAGAATTAGGAAATAATCAGAGAACTCTTAACATATAAAATTTGCAGTAGACAGTTGAAGATTTTATATTAGGACATCTTGCAAACAGAAAGCTCTTCTCCCAAAAAGTCCTCTGGCAGAAGGAACTGAGGTTCCTTTTCCTGATTCTGTTCTTTTAATATTCCCAAACTACTGGATAAGAATTTCTATTTTCTGAATTCAATATTTTCAACTTCTTATAGCATAACCTAAAATTTAATAGCAGTTTTGTAAAACATTCTAACATTAGACTATATTTTTCTGGCAGATTATTTTACAACACCATTAATCCAGATGCAGATTGGTTATTCTATCTTTTTATAAATCACCATAAAAATGACCTCAGTAGCTATTCACTGAGGCACTGTCAGTATACAGCAATTTAAAAATCTACTCTTCTCAGTAGCCTTAGTGGAAGGAAAAGAGGCAGAAAGAGCAAACTCGATGAGAAGAGCAGAGCAGCTCTGCTCCACAACGATTTTTCAGGATTCACCTAGATTTGTTCCTAGCAGAACTATTCCTTTATTGGGATTGTTAGCTTTATAAAGACGTCCTTTCAAGAAAATGTTGGATATTCAGAATTCTGCCTAGGAAAACTAGACATTATATTCTGTATAACAAGTTATACAGAAATGCATTATCCTGAAAACAAAGCCCACTTAATGGAGTTAGCTGCCGAAGGTGCTGCCAAGGATTTATTCCCTTTTTCCCTTTTTTTTTTTTTTTGTTAGTTTGTTTTCTAGAAGCACATTTGACTGTACAAGATGTAATGAATTCATAAAAGACACTTGGAGATAAGTGATCACCTTGATCCTTGAAAAACATTTTTGCCTCCCAGCAAGTATAGGATATCTTTCACACCGAGCTATTTTAGATGTGGCACATCATAGTGAAACAGCTACTGCAATGCTCCTAAGTTCTGTAAGCTTAAAGTCTTCAGAGACCACTGCAAATTAAATACTGCATATGAGCAAATTAGATCAGCAATCTATACACCTTATCTCATTTATGAATGTCTAAGTAGCTACATATTAGTGGTCCTTTCATCACACCAGAAGTATCAGCAATATCTAGAAGCACATATAAAGTTTGTGGTTAGCATCCATACTTTGAATCAGCTGCATCTGGTGAACAAGTTGGTGTTCATGCACTTTCAATATTTTTACTTTTATATCACCTTTAGTGTTATCTCCCATAAACAATTAGGAAATAGCATGGAAACTTGCCAAACAGCTATTTATGCCCTAACAGAATAAGGCACTAACAAATCTGGTTGTATTAGCTCAGATCTGCCTTTCTTGATATCTTACCCACATCTTATCTCACCAATAACTTAACGTGCGGTGGGAAGGAATGAAACATTGTGTTGCTAGCTGATTGACCTGAAGGTGTCTTCAGTAATATTCAGAATAGATGAGTTGAAGAGAAGACAAGCAGGCCACCCAGAAAACCAAACGTCATGACTGGCCTCCAGAATCTCTTTCCTCTTTTGCAGTGCAAGGTAGTAACTAAACCAGAGTTCAGCTTTAACATCTGCTGCTGGTTGGTAACTCCGACTGGCTTTTCCAGCTTCAATATGAGATATATTTTGAACATTATTAATTCCCATGACCCAGTGTCAAAGTCTGATGGAGAAAGTGATCTGGTTGCGTTATCTTCCAGTATTTAATATCAGTTCTGGGTAGAAACAGCTGGAAACAATATAATATTTGCTACAATAAATTTTCAGAGGAATTTGTTGAAAATCTCTCATATCTACAAAGAGCTGATTTAGAAAATAGACTTACAAGTTGAAGGTGTGTAGAAGAAAAGCCACATGAGCAAATTGCTCAAGATAAGTCCCTAATCAGGTTATACAGGACATACTCAAAAAATTGATACCTTATAAACTCACATGGAAGTCTGGGTATAATTTTACCCCAAATTCTGATTCCAGATTTTCTCAATTAACATGAAGAAGAGTCAGATTATCTCATATTTACTATTCAGTAATAATACCTGTGGAATGGGTTCTGCAATACCTCTTCTTATGCAGCTGCCATGCAGAAACTTAGAATGAACTGAGCCTGCTGCAGCATCATACGCAAATTGAACTACTTAAGCTTTTACTCTGCTGGTGTTTTTTCCAGCTTAAATGAAATCATTTAACTCAAAAATGTTTTCTATTACTTTTGTTAAAAAAGAGTACTTAGACTGTCATTAGTTGTTGTAGTATGACGTGAAATAGCCATAAATGAAAAAGACATGAAGAATTACTAAGAACTGAAAATTGGGCTTTACTTATAATTATCTAATCAACGAAAGTATGACACATGAGATCTCATCCCCCCCATTTTATGAGATGAGGCCAGTGACTGTTGCACATATATCTAAGAAGTTCCACTAGTAGTGTTTGCACTGTCAGGGAGACTACATGGTAGATGAATGCTTCCAGAACCTCTCCGAGTAGTATTTGCATGCTGGAAGAAAAAGATATATCTCTGTTTTCAGCTAGGGAGACACTAACAAAACATTTCAACCATCTAGAGGAGCAAATTTTAGGGTAAAGTGGACTCAGTCCATAATTAAAATAAATGTACTGTATCTTTTTTTTTTTTTTATTGGCCACAAAACAATCTATATAAAGGCATTTGCTTATTTTTTCATGATAGAAGAATAAGAGGAGTAGAAATATGTATATGCTTTCTTTCTGATTAAGAACTGCACGCAATCCTGTGACTAACAGCAGAAACAGTATTAGCAAGAAAAAGCTGATGCATTTTTATCATGGTGGCAAACTTTTATACACAAGTCTTGAAAAATGGCTATTCAAATATGCATGCACAAAAAAAATACCACCCCAAAAACCAGGCACAGAAGTTCTGTTCCCCATTACTGCCATTCAGATTTCATGATACTTCTGACTGAAAAAGCAGCCTCCAAGAGCCTTTAGGAATTCAGCTTGGTTCCATTTTTTCAGTAAATGTTGAAACACTCCAAGGCCTTTCTATTCTCTGAGGCTATTTGAGGCTTAGAAAGAGGAAGGAGCTAAGATTCTGGTTCTAATTATTACGGTAATTTTGAATGAACAACTATCAGGTGATGAGAACCTGGTAGCACTTTAATACATTCCCTGATTTTCGAGATGGTGCTGTAGGTGGAACTCAAATCTTTGGGGTCTATTTTTCTTAGTGTAAATACCTAAAAACTGTTCCTTTCCTGAAAGCGTTTATGTAAGTCTGGAGAATTTGATCTTTTATGTAATTTTCTCTTTCATAGTAATGGAAATCCTGCCTTTATTCATTCCTGTCTTCTTGACATTATAAGATATCAGAAGAGATCCTATAATTCTTAATTAATTAGTTACTGCCACTTATACAGCAATCCAAGTGCTTTTAGCTCACCATCAGAGATAAAGTTTATTAAAAATATGCACCGTTAGGATGCCTTCAAGTTGAACACCACAAATTTATTCATATTACTTTGAGGGTCTGACACTTCAGTTCATATGTAATTAATTTTTAAGTACAGACATCAACGTTTGAGCAATGTAATTCTGTATCTGTACTACTGGGTCTCATGATTGAAAACACCATTAGGTGTCAAATACTGATCATACTTGCCTTCAGTGTCAAAGTATACGAAAGGTGTGATAAACTTGAAAGATTTACATTCTTACAAATGACAGTATCTCTGGCTGTGACAATTGGCAATTTCATTAGTGCAGTTGCGCAGTTATTGCTGCTTCTAAGTTGAGTGGAAACCTAGAGTTGCAGTCATCCCAAAGATGGACAAGAATCCACAGATCACCTTTTTTTTTTTTTTTTTTTCAATGTAAAACTACATCTCACTTTTAATCATCTAAAATACAGAAAGCTGGTTCTGGCTAGTAAAAATCAGCATCTAAATTGAGGGTTATGAATGAGAAATCATTTGAGCTTTGCTCCTTATCTCTAATACTGATCACTAAACTGTATCATCAATTTATAGATTAGAACATCTGAAATCCTAAATCCTTTTAATCTTTTTAATTTAATCATGACTGGGAAAGCACCATGCTGTCTGAGTCTCTGAATGCTGTTGCCCAGAAGGCACTAGAAATGCATCTCCATTTAAAAAGCAGACTAGTTGCCACACACACAGATGTATTCTCAGAATAGCAAAAAGCTTGAACAGGTGCAGTCGGGCAGGGAATTGCATGTATATGGAGGCATGTGGCAGAGGATCTAGCAGGAGTCCGGCTCTATGACATCAGGCACTCTCCCACAGTTTGAAACTTTGTCTCCAAATATTTAATTTACACATTTATCTGTTTGCAATTTAAAACAAAACAAAACAAAAAACCCAAACAAAAAAACAACAAACAAACAAACAACAACAAAAAAAACCACCAAAAAAAACCAACCACAAAACCCATGAGAGATACTGGGTCAGACTCCCAAACTGACTCATCTCTTCAAGAAGGTGCCAGAATAATTTATCTCGGAAAGCAATACAACTGACAGAATCCATACCAGCCCTGATTCATTTGTCACTCTTGTGATTAGATTAAAACCACCAGAAAAAAAAAAAAAAAAAAAAGAAATAGAAAAACTGCATTACATAGTCCTTAAACTGTGATCAAAGACAAGACTAACTTTTTAACTTGGATTACGAACGATTTCTCATATTATGAAATATGGGATGAAATATACAATGAATTCTGAATTAGCTTGCATGTCCTTAGACCAAGTATGAAAACAATACATTGATGTTAGAAACTCATTCTGTGATAGTGTTTAAAATAAAAAATAAAAGAAAAAATCTGGCCTACTCCAAGAGTAGTTAATCACAAGGGATTGATTTCTGACAGCTGTTCTTGTTTGAAAAGTTAATATCTAGGAATTTTGTATTAGTTTGAAAAGGCATCTGTTTCTAGAATGTGTAAAGCTTTGATAAAGCAGAGATAATTTATCTGCTTTCATTTTGCACAATAAAGCTGCTCTTAATATTCTTATCTTATCATATTGGATTTTGACTACAGTGACCTTATCATGCCATCAGTTTTTAACCAAAATGATCGAAGTCAGGTGGGTTTTCTGTTCCAGAATACAGGAATGATATGATCCGGTATCATCTTACTTGTAGTGAGAAAGTGAAAGAAAACTAATGACATTTAATTGTATAAAATGAAACAGAAGAGGCCATATTATGCCACTGATTTATAAATAGTTTGACCATTGAAAAAATGACACATTTTACTTTATAAACTATACCCACATTTATATTTCATTCTATCAAAGATTTATTAAAATTTATTAACTTGCTTGACTAACTACTTGGAGAAAGTCAGCTCATGTCAAATATTTTTCAGCCTCTCTCCTACCCATCCTGCACCTTATTTCCTCACTTATTCAGCAAAATTCCAAACTGGCATTATGTACACAGAAAAAATTATTTCAGCAAACCAGCTGTTTCTTGAGCCAGAGGATAAAAAAAAAATATCAAACTCGCTTCATAATCAAGACAGTAGCATCTTCCAGAATAGACGGGAAGCTGATGATATTTAGTGGGGAGAGAGGGAGGGGAAGTGTTCAGATAAAGTTTGGGAAAAAGAGCATCTGTTCTGGTACTAAAGATAAGGGGAGAGTTGTGAAAAACTACATGCTTAAGCTGCAACTAGCTCAGGAATATGGGGTGGAGGGGGGCATGGAAAAGTATTTCTCCAAAATCACAGATGTTGCACGACTTCATCATTTACCAAACCTTTATCCCATTCTGCGAAAACTAGAAAGCAAAATGCATACACCAAGATTCAGCTCAGGTGGTTGTTCTCCTTCTGATAGCTCCTGCATTGTGGCTCCCTCATTTCACAGCCTTGGAAAATGTACACCTCTTCTTTACAACTCACTTTCCCCAGCTATGATCCCAAGTTACAAGGACTAACTCTCTTATTTCTTCATATGACTGCTGCTTCCATGTGCCCCTTGGGATGGAGTTTGTAAACCTTTTTCTGAAAAAAGTTGCCAAGTTTCAGAAATAAAATCTATTGGGAAGCTTTTTTTCCTTTTTATTATTATTTTATTTTTATTATTTATGCAGTCATCCCCAAGTATCCTGAAAGCATTTATACAACTCATGTAGAAGTTCAATTGTGATACATATGAGAAAAATATGAGAGGAAAGCACATTTGAAGTTAGACCACAAGGATCTAGAAATTAAACAAAGAATCTGGAAAAACAAATTTGGTTTGTAATCAGGGTATAATTTGAACATCAGAAACGTTAGCCAATGCACACTGTCTCTGACTTGAGAAGCATCCCAGGTTGGAAACTTTCTTCAATACTCACAGCTTGAAATTTGCTACTAGGGAAATTAAAAGTGCCAAATGGACTTTGAGTGATTCTCCTCCCCCTTCTTCAGTAGAAACAAAACCATTTTTTGACTTATGAAAGTCCTTTCAAAGCAGAACACTCTAAAGATGAGAACAATTTATAAAATACAGCTGAAATTCTGAAATTATATAGTGTCAAAATAGGAATAACATTAAAAGTCAAAAAAATAATAAAATTCAGTTCACCAAAGTAACTTTTAAGACTCTTCCATCTTTCCATTCTTTTTGATTCTATAATTCCCCCTAAGCAAATTATTTCTTGAAGTTTTTTATAACATCTGGCAGAGAAATACAATAGCTCCACAATATGACAAGGGTTCCAAAGTACTTTTGCACATACTAGGTAGTAATATTTCCGTGTATGTACCACTGAAATGCATCTATGTCTACCAGGAATGTAGCATCAGTTCAAATAAGCACAATCTTATGGAGATCCTTTCTTGTATATGGGCTGCTGAAAATATAACATTTCACCAATTTAACCAACTCCATGTTTCCAGATGATGGAACAAAGCTATTCAAGACACTTCCTCTGCCAACATTGGGCTGTGATACTATATATACCCTGCACTTGTTCCTGGTTTATTTAAAAATGCAAACTAAAAACTTTAGTGATGAGAGATATTGTGGCTCCCCTGCTTTAACGTGGAGTCATTGGATATCCCTGACCTGATATTCTGACCTCGAGAAGTGATTATTTACAGAAGTTCAGACACAGCATTTCCAGAGCTTAGCTCCTCTAATGTTTGCATTGCTTTGTCTGACGTTTTATAGAATTCACTGTTAGAGCTGTGAGAAAAAAATAGCTTATTTTGTTCCAAAGAACAAAATCATGAAGTGCTAAGATATTAATCCATTAATTGGTTGTCTCAAGATAGGAAAGTGAGCTGATAATACAAATGAAACCTACTGCTGCATTTAATTTCTATACCTCATTCATGTTCTCCTACCAAGAACACAGACCTTTAGGAGAATTTCACTAATGGCGACTGCAGTTTCAGTGCTCTAAACCATAACCATTCCTGTCTAAAAATTGCACTTCCAAATTTTTTATTTTTCTTTTTATTTCAGACTTTAGGTTTTCCTAAAAAAGATATTGGAGTCTGGTGCTTTTCTGGACTACTGCAAACTCAAAACTGCAGAGATCTCATGTTTCAATTTTACATAACTGCTGAAGTACGTATGTATGCATTAGTCAGAGAAATGATAGCAGTCTCTCTTCTTTGTTGCTGGCTCAAACCAAGAGAAGAAATATAAGTCCTATCACTTAAGGTGGTTCGGTAACCTATTTCAAATGGCAGGTCTCAGTTTAGCTGCTAGCACAGAGTTTTGTAATAAAATAACCATTGTTCCTTTCTGGCAGTCTTGGCATATATACCAAGTGCTGAATCAACTAACAAAGTAAAGAAAAACAAGACAAAGACCTCCAGTCCTATCACCTCTAGATGCAGGACTGGAACAAATAAAAGGCAGAACATGTAAACTAGCACCAGGGCTGCTTTACCGAATCTCTTTGTCAACCGATTACTTTAGATTCCACAACTATCAGTTTTGCACCTTCCATAAGTACTAAAATGCTCAGACACTTCAGGGGGGAAAAAAAATAGAGTTCCTGACAGTGCGAGGGATTTGCCTACGTGGATGTCAGCTATTTCTCTATTATAAGGACCCAGACTGAGTTTAATCTACAAAGAGATCAGTTGGCCTACATCAACACACTTCTACAAACAGTGGATAAAACAGTTTTAAATTACCAGAAGTTGCATCATTATGGATTATTATTTTAGCATTGTTAGCCTTCTATAATATGATGTTGCTCCCACTGGAATACTGATTAAAATAGGAACCAGATGTGCTTTTCACGACCAGATTGAAAAAGATAAACAACCAGAAAATCAATTCAAATAAAAAGGATGCCCTGGGGGTGTTTCTCAAAACTGAAGAGGGAGAGTGTATGTATCTTTTAGAAGGGTGGGATAGGAACTGAAACACACACAAACCCAGAATTCTCACCACAAAAATCCCTAAGAAACACAAAACAATCTAGTTCTTCAGACACCTATTTTGATTATACTCCAGTGCACCATTACCTTAAAATTGGGTGCACCAGCCAACACCATAATGAAGAAAAATCACTACTTTCAGCTTTGCTTATAAATCCACAAGAGATAAAGCTCATAGGAAAAAAACCCTGATTTACATTTAGGCCTCAGCATTTTACAGGAATACCACTTCGGATTACTGGCCTGTAAGTATGATACAAAGGTTCCAAAAAAATTATCTATCTTCACTTTCAGAAAGCCAGTAAATGGAAGCCTTACCTTCAAGTCAACCCTGAAGGGAGCATTTTTTGTGCTAATTGCAGAGCAGTACCTGCAGTCTTAAAGACTGAGGATAACTTAATAGTGCTGTTTGCAAAGTAGAACAATTGTGTTTTTACATACATTAGAAAATAGCAACATTTCCATCCACAAAGGAACCAATCACAAATGAAATTACAGGGCCAATACTCAACTCCAGAGCTTCTTCTGCAGATATCAGTGTGGCCCTACTGAGGCCATTATGTTTTCCCCTGCACCTTCACATCTAGGCCAAGAACCAGAGACCACTGAGGAGGGTGGCACTCTCCTCTGACAAGCTTGGAGAAGAATGGATTTCTTCACTTGCAGAGAAAAGCTACTAATTAAAAAAAAAAAAAAAAAAAAAAAGAAAAGACAACTTTCTCACCTACTTGCCTTCATTTCAGAAGGCCTAGAAGAAAGACTGGGCTGGCCCTGCTGAGCACCAACTGTAATGATTATTGTCCCACTTGCACCAGGTCTCCAGGTCATTTTGCTGCAGCTGAGTCACTTCCAGGGGGAGAAGCATAGGCCACACAATCAGGCCTGCAAAATTCGACTTGAAATAGCACTCTATATAAAGGCAGAAAAGAGAACTTAGTTCTAGTTTTCATGAACAAACACTTTTGGGTATTGGTATCTATTTTTTGTGTGAATAAAGTTTTGTCACTGTGTGGTAAAGTACTCCATCCCTAAAAGTCCTCCACTGCAGATTACCAAAACTAAAATACATCGAATATTAAATATTTACACAGAACTCAAAAATTAAAAATTGCATGCCATACAGCCCAACACACATTGATGTTACTTCTCTTAGATATGTTTCGAAAAAGCATCAGACAGAAGAGGGAATCTGGATGAGAAATTCCTTGATCTCTCCCTGCACCTTCCTAGAATGACCCCAGGATAACATAGTTTACCTCTGTGGGGTCTCCTGTTTTCCAACTCCTATTTCCTCTGATATACTGCATAGATTAGGACCTCATTACTTTCCTCTGTTCCTCCCCAGGTCTCATATGTGTCTTCCTCTTTCTGGGCATTCCCCAAATGCTTCAGCTATTTCTTCTCTTTCAGGGTTTTTAATGTTCCTAATTTCCCTTGTCCCATAGCTGGTTCTCCACTCTCTTCCACATGACAATACCTGCTTGCACATTAACAGGCCTACCCATCACTACCCTCATGCAAAGGTTTATCAAGCTTGCATACCCAGGCAGTAGCCTTTGTGAGAAGCAGTATTTGTGGATGTTCAAAGATCATTACTAGATCCAAGTTCCATTCTTTGAGATATCTTCTGCTAAGTTTGAGATACTGGTGCCTATAATTATGACAAAGAACCTTAGAAGAGTATTAAATAAAATTCTTTGCTGCTTGCATTGAAGAAAGAGGCAGAAGTTCCTTGATTGACATTGCAAGCATTCCTCTAGAGGCGTAAGAAACAGTATTTCCACAGAGCAAAATATCTGTAATGGAATTTGTAATGGAGCTTTGGGGTTCTTGTATAAGTTCTGTGATCCTCCTCCTCACACTACAAACTGTGCAAATCAACAACTATAATTAACAACTATTCCAATATAAAAAGAAATTTAAGATTGCAAAGTCAAGTGCTCTAATTTTGGGAAATGCCAGAATTAATATTGTTCATCTAACCTCACTTCAACTTCAGTGTTTGCAGAGGAGATCTTTCTTTGCACTATCACAATTTTTTTTCTACAGCTTAGCAACTAAAGACTCCTATAAAAGATACCTTCTTATCGCTGTTGAAGCAATGGCTATCAAAATCATGTTGGTATTGGGGATTACTGATAAAACTTCACAATCCTCATAGAAGAGTCAGAACTGTAACAAGCCCCCAGATTTCAGGATAATTTAAGAGAGCCGTCATGTCTTCCAAAGGCTTCTCAATCAAGAAAAGATACGGAAAGTTTTAGTCACCCACAGGAACAATCAGGAAGCGTACAGCCCATTTTTTCAAGCAGAAAAACTAATCTGCAACTCAAGATTATAGAATACATGTTAAATTTGATAAACTATTCACTAGAGACTTTTTAGAGACTCAGAATTCATACCAGGCCCTGCCAATGTATTGTTCATGTCTAACAATGCTATGAAACAAATAAACAGCGTGATCTTCAGAGAGGAATTTTATTCGAATGTGGTTAACGAGCAAAAAACTGCTTGTCAAAATTCCTTTAGAAAAGGTTTTCAGTAACTTTGCTTATATATTTATATCTTCTTATTCTATAGCTTTCAGTCAACTGGATTAAACAAAAAAAACACCACACCAAAAAAACCCCAACCAATCCCCCCCCCAAAAAAACCCCAAAAAACAAAACAAACAAACAAAACCTCCAAAACCAACAACAAAACCTAAAACCATCTAAAAAACCCCACAAAAACACCCCCAAACCTCAAACTTGTTCAGTTGACTGCCATGTTAAGGGACTGCCACATTCTGTACCTCAGCATGATGTAGTTCAGGACGTTAACTTCAGCACTCGAGCTGATACCACCTACTCACTGTGAAAAAAATTCTTCACAAAACCTTTTGTTTCTGGGGAAGAAAAAGGGTGGGTTAGCTTGGGTTTTATTTTCATTTGGAAAGTATCTGGAAAAATCAACCTGGTGTTTGTATATTAATGGAATAGATCTGAAAAGCAATTTTCAGGGTATTAGTTACTTATGAAGTGGTTTATGGACTTATTATTTGTGGTCAAAAGCCCCAAAACCACATTATTTCTACTGCCTAAGTGAATACCTAGCATTCTTATGACACCTATTCCTCAGAATTGTTTTTCACGTATCTGCCACAGTTTTTCACCCATGAGGGACAAGAACAGGCAATCTGTACCATTTAAATCTTTGAAGCAAAAGGGATGTATTCATACAGCCTGCTGACAAAGTAAGATCAAAAAAGTTTTTCTCCTACAGAAAAGGTCTCTGTTGCACTATCAAGTATGGCAGAGCCAACAAAAGAAGCAAGAGGTACAAACTAGACAGATGCATTTAACCCAGTATCATAAAAAGGTGATAAAGGAGAAATTACCACTACATTAGACAAAATCCTATCAGAGAATCAAGTTTTCCCTCCTCTTCTATAGGATTAAAAAGTTGTCTGCCATGGGGAGAAAAGAATACACAGATCCCTTAGCCCTAGCTTCTCTTTTCCCTCTCTCCTCCATCCCCCCAAAATATTCTGCATTCCAGCTTCACATAACAGTAATATTTAGGTTTGGGTGGAGAATATTTTAGTTGCAACAGATAATCTTTGTCAAAAGTAAGTGTGAAAAACTAGCAACTGGAATTAATGTTAAAAGCGTAAAAATTATTTTAGTAATGTGATAGTTAAGATAAGCAAAGTAAGCCAGGAGTAAAGAGGTACATCAGTACAACATCAGTTCTGATTAAGATCTGTTTCAAAGCCTGACCTTCATCAGTTGCTGACAGAATTCAATCCTTGCTGATGCCACAAGCGAGACAAATAACCATCTAACACAGCAACAGCTGCAGCAGGAGACATTTGAACTCTTGGAAGTACAGCTGTTCACAGACAAAAGAGATCACTCCTTCAATCTACAAAGCTACATGTACAGAGGAGCAGGATGGTGCTTTTTTATTCACAATACCAACTATCTGGTAATTCTCACTCTAGGTGTCTTTAAATTACAGTCAATTTGAAACCAATGTCATATGTTGCCTAGTTCTCTTGCATAAGCTCTGAAAGAAACTGCAGTTTTGGCAGTCTCAGTTTACCCTGCTACTTTGAATGCAAAGGTATTTCAACACTTTCTTTTTTACTTTTTATAATTAGAAAATCTGTCTCACCAGTCCATGCCCACACTAGGTACCTCAGGAATGTTACCAACATGCTTGTTCTAACCCTGCACTTGATACAATGAACTACACTCCATAGGATGAACTACACTCAGATCCCTAGCACTTCACCTCCTCCTTTCACACCCTTTCCTAGATTATCAAATTATTATTTTGGCCTGAATTTACATAGATTAGGAGATCATGGGCTTCATTACCAGTTAAGTGAGGAAATATGGTGGAGCTCATTCTGTAAACCAATTACTAACACGGATTCTCTAGTAAAGACACACTTTTATTGGATTTCCTCAGTCCAGCACATGCTTATCTATAATTCAAATGGTAAACAGCTGGAAAACCTTACACTTTTGTGACTAAGTGGTGTCCCTATCTCTGACAGATGGGTAATAAATAATGCAGTCATTACAGAGAATTGCTCTTGTTCTGAATCTGCTGGTGAATTTTTAACTCTCTGTAAACAGCACAGCTTTGGAGAGGAACAGGGCATTTCTTCCCTACGTTATTTTGCTTTTAGAACATGTGTAATAGTAGAACATATAATTAGCTGAAGGCTAGGAAAGGTCTTACTCCAGCTGCTTCCTAAAAACAAGTATTAAGTATACAGTAGTAATCCAGTAGCATTTCTGCCACATACAGTCTCACATTTTGTTATTTTATATTTGTTTGTACTGACTATACCAACCTGCATTATTGCCTACTTTACATAGAAAAGAGCCAGTCACTGAAAAAATGCCTAGGTAAATCTCAAGACCTAAACTACTTGCAAATAACAGAATCATAAAGAAGAAATCCATGCTAAACCTCAAGTGAAATCCTGGACTTGTTGAAGTAGATGGCAATGCCAAAAGCTTACTTTGGTAACACTGGTTTGGTTGTGTCTGAGTATGCACAGACTAATTTTTGTCATCATCGTTTTCTTCACAAGTTCCCTCCGTGATTTAACGCATGAGATGGAAACCTTGCATTTTGTGCTGTTGGAGTATTTTACATCACAGCATTAACAATGTTTAAATGTAGAGCATATATATGTGAGCTTAGGTTTTTAAAATTCCATCACAGGAGCATTTTTACACCAAGAGTATGCAACAGGGGCAGTACGTATTGGATCTATCACACCTACTTAATTGGAGAAACTCACAGCTGTAGAAAGCGGCTGTAAGTAGACAGAGGCACATAATATTTTGGGCCACGGCAAAAGATTTGCAATGTAGGCCCAAGGGCAGCTGAAGAAACTGCTTTTCTGTAAAGCTTCATTTCACTTAAGGATTTTTGAAATGTTCCTTTTTAACTTGTCTACTGACTCACAACCTCCATACTTAGGTCCCTGTCCTTCCCTCACATTTTCCCAGTTCCCGTATTGAACTTTTTCCCTTCGGTGCTGACTTTTCCTCTGCACATTCCTGGGAGTGCCCAATCCCAACTTTCTCACAAAATTCTAGTCCTCTCCCACACAAAGCATTTTCCCCCAGATTCTGAACAGTTACTGTCTCTTCTCTTTGCCCAGCCAGCTCACTCTCAAATGAGTTATAGACTACCCTACACAGATACATGTAAGGTTACCTACTACTAGGTGATACTGCAATTCCTTTCATTATGTACAGGTCTATATCAATACAAGATGTTAAGCCATGTGCCATTATACTTGCTGTACATTTTTACTAATCCTTTTAACAGTTTCTTCTTTCTTACTTTAACTGGTAGCATCTTTGTATCAGAAAATGCAGTGCTTCGTGCACAGCCAACTAACTACATGCCAACAGGTAGTTACTGGAAGTCTACTAATAACTTCAGCTTTATTGTGGATTAATCAAAGAGTGCAACCTGCAGTGCAGATCAAAGAGAGGACCACATAATTTGCACAATCTAGCTATTTCCCATTACTAGGTTTTAATTACAGATATAAATAAATATTTTAATAAGAGAATATTCTTTCATTCTCAATCAACATTTGTTTAACAAAATTTCAAAACAATTAACAAAAAAGCTGATTCTGTCCTCCAAAATCTGCCTTCAGGTGGGCTCCCATTAGAAAAAACTGAAATTGTTTTCTAGGATTAAAAGAACAGCAGATAGGCAGGGTAATAATGGATATATATATTCATGGCAATAAAGCTTAATTCTTGATTTAGAGGTTATTAATAAACTATTTTTATATGGTCTATAAAATGTTTAGTCACTAAGTAAGTTACACTTATAGTTATGCTATATATGGAACTAGGTGAAGGGTTAAAAGTGGCCAACTTAAAAAGCACAAATAAATAATTCAAGATTTGATTATGCAAATTACATGCAATATTCATACCTATATATAGCTACGTTCTGAATTAGAAACTAGTTTTTTACAGTGAGTTTC
>WTXV02048806.1:0-46471 GCA_009823435.2 Nymphicus hollandicus | reverse complement strand
GAAGATGGAAAGAGGGGAAGAGAGGAGGAGAGGAGAGGGGGGGGGGGGGGGGGGGGGGGGGGAGTGGGCGGGGGGGGAGGTGGGGGGGGAAGAAAGAGAGAGAAAAAAAAAAGTCTGCTGACGTCTTGGCCAAAATCTTGATTTTAATTTTTTTCTCTGGACAAAATACTTCTATTTTGATCAAAATCCAACAAGTCAGTTTTCAGCAATATTAAATTAACTCCAACTCAGTTTTGTTCAAACCTAAACCCTAACTCATGACAAAATAAACTTTATCTGCATCTCAGTAGTTGAATACTCAAACTTGCTTAGAAATCAAAATTATTTCCAAGAACATTTTATACATGCTTCTTAGAGTAAAACAGATATTGGAATATGCATGCTGTGCCACTATATAAATTTTTATTTCTGTTGCTTAAATACATATTACTTAGAGGAGCAAAAAAATTCAATATCTGAAAATCAGCTATTTCAAGGCAGGTATTGATATTCAGTTAGGGATTCAGTTAGGGTGTGTTCCAACCAAACAGGAAGTCTGTCTTTGCAACTGCATTCTTGCTTTTTCAAGAGGCTGCTGGTTCAACCAGTACAGTGGCATCAGAAGAAAACTTTCACTAATGTTAAAGTGCTTTTGCTTCACATTAGTATTCTGCTAATCTTTTCACTTATAAGAGATTTAATTCACTGGCTATCTATCCGTATCTTCTCCAAACTTAGCCTACAGTGCCAAGGATTACTTTCTCTCTACAGTGATTATCAGATCTAAATATAACAGATCTCCCAGCTCCCTCTCTAGCTCTTTGTCTCACACTGGTTGCAGATCTAGCACTCCTCAAGGTTCAGCACAAGAGACTCTCTGCCTATATTTTAATCACAAATCCTAGCCTTTCACCATCAACTGCTGATGAAAATGGGTTTTAGCAAAGATACAGATAACAGAAGCAGCTGAGTTATTGAAAAAGTCAACAGAAGCTGTAAGACAGGTATAAGCGTACTCTGGGAGAAGTGAGGAGAATAACTGAGAGTCAAATCTTGAACCACTGCAGCAAGACTCTTTAGATCTCGCACATCAAATGTCCAGATCAGTGCTCAACTGACACAGTATGACAGGGGTACCACAAAACACAATTAAAACTATTCATCACTTTGTCTGTTCCATGGCATTTACCAACTGTACCAACAGTAGCAGTTTATACTTTCTTTCTTCTCACCATGAATACAAAATGATTGCGTAAACTCTGTGAGGAGAGAATCAAACCTCCGGGCTCAGGCACAGGCAGCAGACTCACAAGTTAACATACAACAACAGGGTATGTCATCTTCCTGTCTATGGTTCAAAACTGGGGTAAGAGGTAACCTCAATATGAGCAGTGAAAAACATCTAAACTGAATCTATACACACTGTGCTTAAACTGATTCATTTGACCTTGATAAGACTTTTGTAATTCTGCTCTGACTTGACAGTTTTTCTGAATCTTTCCATATTGAGATTGATCAGAAATGAGAAATAGAACCATCAATCAAGTTTAGCAGCCAACTGCAGAAGCAGTTACAGGATACATTTATAAAGACAAATTGCAGACCCTTCTCCCCCACAGTTTTTCCCCCCATTGTATAGAATTTCTGAATGTACAAAAAAAAATTAAAATTCAGAATTGTATCATTAAGCAGTTATTGCTCCATCCTGAAGAAATGTGCTGAAGTGGTCCTGACCTGAGACTCAAGAGATTTGAGGCTAATCCAAACTTTTAAGCAATTTGCTTACAGACTTTGGGAAAACTCTCTGTGCCTCTATGAAAATAATTATTCAGCTCTGGGTAAAAAGCTTTAAAAATTGTTAGTGAAAAAGCTCCCAAACCTACAAAAGAAGTGTGTGTTAATGTTGAAGATATGCTATAATAAAAGTATCTAATATCAGTTGACTAATAGAATATAACTAATATAACTGAAGTCAGTAGCTAGGGAAAAACAAAACAAAACAAAAAACAAACAAACAAAACACAGAGCTCAGATGAATCTTAAAGCAGTGATTTTCCATACAGGCACACCGTTTGGCAAAAAACCCTAATTTCTTATACAATCAGTCTTGCAAAACAAAACCAGTATCTCCCTTTCCAGCTTCCAGCTTTCTGTATTGTTTGAGTATCTGAAAGTGATTCTGTTAGATTTCTAGGATCCCAGAGTACAAACCAACCTGGTTTTCCTCTCTCTGTTCCTTAAAGCTTAGAAGACAAAGACATCCTAATGCATATAATTATACTTTTCCACACTACAAGATGTATCAACTAGTAGTATATTTTGGAACACTTTCCTCATCAAAACAGAGTAAGTTTAGGCAAATGAAGGCTGTTACTCTTCTTGGGTGGCACACTGCTTTCATTGCATAATTGACTGTCTATGACTATATTTGGCAAATGCATTTCAATTGTCTTTTTTGACCTTTGACTTTATATTTAATTTTTAAATCTGAATAGGAGCTGATGGAAAGGTCAAGTTAGCCTTCTGGTGTATGTAATTTAGAAACGTCAGTAAGAAAAAGTTAACAGTGAAAATTCCTATGGCAATAATGTAACAGAGGTTAACAATCACAGCACTGAATTGTCACACTTTAAAACTTTCATAACACATGACATCATTTATACAAATGGAAAAAATTCTCTGTAACAATTGGTGCTGAAAAGCTGAACGTGGATATTCACAGCTGAGGCCCAGAACTTCATGCAAACACACCAAAAAACAATGAAAATACCAATGCAATCAATACGGTCTCTTGACTATTATGTAGCTTTTGAAACAAAGTACAAAATGAGGTTTTTACATGAATCTAGTACCTGCACGGTTTATCAACAGAAGACTAATATTCTAAACAGGCTGAATCAGACAATCAGGTAAATTTCAGTTAACATCAGCAAAGCTACATCATCTTATTCCAATTGGGCATTTGTTCTTTTAAATTTATAATGGGAATCTGACAATTCAAAACCAGGATGAAATTATTAAAAGGTCTAGATATTCTGTTAAAAACAGTAAGTTTTTTCTTCACTATGCAGTCTTTCAAAATTAAGCACAGTCAGAACATCGATAGATCAATGCAAAATTGTAAAGGAAAGCACAGAAACACGAACTCTTTCATAGCATTTATAACCACAGTAACTTCAACAGGGGACTAACAAACTCCACTCGTCTCCATCACTTGAATCAAAACACTTGTGAGTGTCCACATTACCAGTGGGTTTTTTTTCTGAGGGAGTTTCCTAGCATTAATACTTCTACCTTTAATAGCATACAAACCTTACCTCCCCTTTTTTGTAAGCTGGCCTGCTTTCTTTTAAATGTGTTAATAGACACTGGGAGGTGCTATAGACTATAAAAAGAAACTGATCAGACTTGTCCTTGGCCATTTTGATACCTTGGAATTTTGATATTTTTCTAACTAGAAGGTAATGTATTTTAAAACAGAAAAACTCCACACCTGCTAACAAGCAGCGTATTTTCATTAATAGCCTGTGCTAATTTTAGAAGTTTTTATTATGACCTTTATATGTCAACTGGGATTTGATATTTCAATCAGAAGTAACTGCTTGCAGCAAAATAAAATAATGAAATAGACAACTTTATGATTTTTAAAGACAGAAACTATTATAGATGAACTATCTAGAGCTGAAGATATTGGGGTTGAGAGGTATTCTGAAAGGTTGCGACTCCGATGAAGTCCCAGAGCTGCTCAAGCGACCTGGTCCTGTAGTTCTGTGGGCTGTTTGTATGCACAGCAGCTGTAAGCAATGTAGTGGCAAATGTGAAATTTTAGATGCTTGTCAGGTGTGTGAAGATGCTCGCTACAAGACCTTCTAGCTTCTTCTGGAACATGTGAACCACATCGCATTGTGATTTTCCTTTTGCATGGTCCACATGAACTCTAGGAGTGGCAATGTTCAGGCTCTCCAGCCAGCCGCTAGGAGGGTGGATTTGGGAGAACCATGGCTCTAGCTAAGTGCTTACGTAGTTTCTGCAGAAAAGCCATTGTGAAAAGAAGAGTTGTACTCCCTGACAGAATTCTGAAGTAAAATAGGAAGGATAGCTAAATCCTAGAGAATGCAGCCGGTACTAGTACAATTGGAAAGTGCAGCTTTCACCAGCAAAAGCAACTTCAATTCTACCACACTGATTTATTTCCTTTGGAATAGCCTATGCAGCTGAGGGACTGCACATAATGTGTAAGATGATACAAAGAAATCCAAGCAGTTCTTGAGAGCTTATTGGTGAAATCTTACAAGGATTTAGAGAACTAGCTATATAAATGCAGCACAAAATTATTAAAATAACTAGACTTGCTTATTAGGACCACCTTGCAACAAGAAACAGATTTATGCTGTGGGAAAGGCCAGTACAAGATCTTCCTTTACATTTGCTTATGCAGGGAAACTGCATCTGAAAAGCCTTGAAGTCATCACAGTCATATCACTTTCCAATGCTACAGCAAAAAAAATTGTTATATTACCTTTACAAAAGGACAGGAACAAATACCTGTGCCCAAAGTGAGATTCCTCCCAAGTGAATTCCCCACCCAGCACTGTTGCCTGTTTTGGTTTAGCACCATCTTACCAAAACCACATTCTAACAGTACAAAAATGAAATCTGACATGTACTAGGCACATCTCTGACAACATATTGGAACTGCAAGCGTGACAAATACTAAAACAGAACCTTGATTACAAATGCTGTTTCTAATCAAAAGCTAAATCAGATACAACTTCAAGGGACTATTTTAAAACTACGCAGGTACAAAATGCCATTCTTCCAATTAAAGTTAAGATCCATTCTTCTAACTTAACCTTTTACAATTTCTACCGAGCATGAAAATCCTGGTCAGTATTTCCAACAAAGACTGAAACCCAAAACCAAATAAAAAGGTACATAATTTTCCAGGGCAAATTAGTTTTCTTTAGAGCACTCTCAACCATTGCATAAAAGTCAGAACAAAGAAATAAACTTTTTTATACCTTATGTCCAAATTATGATTCCAAACAGACTATTCATCCCCTCAGGAAACAAATTTTACCACCTACCTCATGAGGTAAGATACATCATAAAAAACGTGGAGAAAAACACAGTGGGGGAAACACATGGAGAGCCCCTTCCCTGTAATGAACCTTCCTTTCTCACTGCTAGCCAGCTACAAGGGGCTGTGCCCTTCTTCCTCCCACTTACTTACTAATGTAATCAACTACACAGGTGTGCTGAGCCTTTTGCTCTCTTTTACATCCTGCAGTACAGGGATTATATTTTGAAGTACTGAGCATTCTGTCTAAGCATCTGTTTCAGCAGTCAGGAAGGAAGTTTTCTTATTGAGGCTGTAAAAGACAAACAGTCTGGCATATTTTCTTACATTACCAACAATGTAACAGCCATATATTTGGGTGAATTGGTATTGGCGTTTGTAGTAATTAATATTTATTAATTCAAAGAAAGCCAAATGTTATGTGAATTTTGAGAGTAGCCTTAGAAGAGTCTGGTCAACTTATAAAGTAAATGGCTAGAGTCCTAGGCCTCATACTTATCCCTTTAAATGCCTTTTGAGCTAAGCAATGAAAATAATACAGCTATTAATAAAACCAATCTTTTAAATTATTGTACACCAATTTCAATCAGAATGTTCTAATTAGCAAACTAATGCTAATTAGTTTGCTAATTACTCAGGCTAATTGATTATAAATACCAAGCTAAAATTACTTAATATGCCTTCATTTCTGACTGCATCTTTGTGTGACTTGAGAAATTCAATCTATATTACTAAACATAACAAAATTAAAGGGGGGGGAAGATTACCACATCTTTCTAGGAAACTATTACCACATCTTTTGAGGAAATCATGCTCTGCTTTTTTTTTTCTTTAGCTAAGTAATGCAGAGTTTTGAATTTTAATTCCTCTATTTTAAAAACATTGTTCTAAGACAGACATGTTCTGAATTATTTAATAAGAATTCTTGAACTGCTGGTTTCATCCAGAAGGAACACTGGAAGCAAAACTGGTCTATACCAAAATCCTAAAACTAACATTAGACCAAACTAGACCAAAAGTAGGATTTTTCAGGTGATTCATAACATATGAGGCATAAACTCCCTAATTTAGTAAGGTGGTGAATAGCCAAGCTCTGATCCATCCAGATTATTTAAGTGAGTTCCAATGGGTATAGCATTTAAGCAGAAAATGATCTAGTGATAGAAGATATATTTACTATAATTATTGGGAGGAAATTATTGGAGGAATTATTCAGAACTGTTTAACATTTGCAATGCAACAAACACCTCTATTTGCCAAAATAAGACAAAATACTAATCCCGCTTTTTCTTCTTAGATAACAAAACATTACATAAACGCGAGTACGTATTCTGTGCACTGTTCTTTCCAGACAGGATCTGTAGACATCCCAGAGACAATTTTCTAAAAGTGCTGACAAGTACTCAAGGGACGTTTCAAGAGACATTTCAAAAAGCACTACTTAGGCCTAAACCCCATTGCATATATATGGTACTTTAATTTCGAAATCCCTTTGGATGATATTTTAAAAAATGTGCAAGTAGCCACTGTTATGCAACTGTGTGAGACAAAATAAATAATAGAAACCATATTTCCTGACTTTCTCCTGATCACTTGCAAGTGATCATCTTGTACCCAATAAGATACACAATTTTTTTTTTTTCCTGCTAGGGCTAAGTTAAAATGTATGACCTCCATTACAAAAATATTTTTTCCCTTTCTCCCTCTTCACATTAGCTATTCACTTTTTTCTGTCTGTGTTACCATTTTATTTGGGGTATCCTTCTCCGTATACGACAAAATTCAACAGACTTTAATTTTGTACAAATTGCACATGAAAGCATCCTCCTTATTTCCCAAATTAGATACACAAATTCCAAAACTGAAATGCAAGTGATCACTCCTTTGTGGGTGATGCAGGAAAATGCAGGATATTTCTGCCTGTATACAGCGCTATAAATATTGAAGATTTCGGATCACAACTTGTTATAGTGTCTTCTTGCTCATACTTCAACAGTGCCTCTATGGACACTTTCAGTTTAACTCAGCTTAGCAAAGTAGAACTGCTAGTTATAGCTCCTGTTTTGTAAGTTTACTCTTTTCCACCTCCAGACCCATCACAGTGGGATGGTTTCTTTCTTTGTTTTCCTCCTAACAGCTATCTGGCAGCTGCATCCCAAACTAGCCTCTGTTAGTGGATCCCTGAAGAGCTATATATACATCATCTATTGTAATCACATGTGCTGCAATTCACCTCACAGGTGGTGGTGTACAAAAATGTCCAATTTGAGCCCTGCCAGACTGTGCCATATTTATTTCATTAAAATAGATTTCTATAGAAAAAAAATATTTCTTTTTCTGTGTGCATAGTGTCTGATTCAAATACTTTCTCAATAGCACAGAGATGTAAGCAACATAAGAAAGTAATTATTGAGAAGTACAGCATTAGCTCTCTTCAACAGTAAAAATATGACTGCTCTACTCATATTGACTTACTGATGAACTATAGAGAACTATCAGTAATAGTCTAAATAGTTGCTGTTGAAAGTAAAAAATGTTGCACAGCTGTGGAGGAGTTAAGTTACTGACTAGTGGAAAAGATATCTAACCCTGTGATTCATTAGGAAAAGTTTGCTCAAGAGTTGAAAGACCCATATTAGGAAAGGGACAAATACATGCAGTTTGTAAAAGTGTAGCTCTACTAAAATAAGTAAGTTTTGTTACTGATGCCTATCAATAGCTTGAGGAGTTAATTTAAAAAGATGACAAATAATAAATACTGCTTCTGAAAATCCATGTGCTTTTACTTTAAGATATGGTTTTATAACATCAGTAATACAGACTGGGCACAAATTCCTGATCCACCATTAATGTCTTCCTGAATTTCAAGTCAGAATGACTTATCTGTATCTTACCAACATCTATCTAGGAGTAATGTTGCTCTCTATTTATTCTACGCAAGATACAGGCTTAAGAGTGCAAACACACCAAAATAACCCAGTTTAAGGTATTCAACTTAGTTATTACTTTTAAAATATATGTGCAAATTCATATTTTGTATGGAATAAATAAATTGAAGGGTTTTTGAGCTATATTAAAACCACAGATCCACATTTCTATACTCAGTAGAAACTAATCACATTATCTATACTAAATAGATAATTTCATTGTAGAAATATATTTTTGTAACTTTTGTTCTAACGCAAACATTTGCATTCATATATGAATCAAGAATACATTGATAGTCACAAAGGAATTAAGGCGGTACAAAAAGACCAAAACTAGCAGAAGCACTTTGTTTTGGTTTGTGTGGTAAAAAACAATCATCTTCTCGGCCAACTTTGGCACTTTCTCTCCAGCTCCTGTTGCAGTACAGCTGAAGTCACAAGTATTTTATGCAAAGAAAGGGTTTCTTCACCACTTTAGCCTTAATTGTTTCAGTCAGAACAAAAAGCATAGCAAATTCTTTACTAAGATCAGGTTTTTTGTATGTATTTCAGAACATACCATTATGGGTACAGCCAAGCTCAGTGCTGTTCTAACTTCATGATCTTCAAGGCAGTTCTAAAATTTCCTGCTGAGTTCAATGCTCCACAGTAACTTTTATACTTTTATGTTACAAACACTAAGAGAGAACAGCACCACAAAGAGTAGAAATTATCATAAATTCAATGCAGAATAAAAAAAAGGCCTGCAAACTGAGTCTGCCAATCACAATATTACACAACCTAAGGCGAATCCTCCACAAAAATAAAAAAGAGCTGCAAACCCTTTATTTGCACATACAGCTTCTACTACCCAGCTCATTGTCTAATATTAAAACCCCCACTAACCTTTATCTGAGTGCCCTAGCTCTGTGAACCTATAGAAGAAATCTCTACCATGGTACTCTGCCTCCTTACAGGGAACATTTTATTCTTCCTTAAACAAGGTCCTTGTTTAAGCCCGTTAGATGAAATACATGTTTTCAAACATCTATAAATCACAGAATAGCTGTTTTCCAGATTTTGAAGAGGTCAACATATTCTGCTATAGGTTACTGATGTATTACTTCTATGTAGCTCATCAAAACCTCATGACATCAACACGTGTAAAAGCAAAATAAGAATTATGTGAATTGTACCAGAGAAATTGGAAAGTGAAGCATTCCCTAAGACTCCTGTCTGATGCTGTTATCAAATACTTAAGTAGTATGAAATCTTCCATTTGTCTCAAGATCAAGAGAAAAGTATAACTTTATGTTTATGCCAGTGCACTGCACTGTAGCCTATCAAACAGGTTGTTCAATTACTGTCAGAGATGGAAATTTGGAATTGTGCCAATATAATAATTTGGCAGGCTGGATCTGAATTTGATATATTAAATCTTTGAACAGACTGGTCACAGATAACATTATTATAAACAGTCACCATTTAGTGATATAGTAGTACCTGTGTGCTCTGGGCGCCAAGAAAACTAAGTACTGCAATTTTACAGGCACAGGAGAGCTCACATCCTTCCTTATGCAGTTCACGGCCACAGGAAACCTTCCTTAGCTGATAAAGAAAGTGAAGTAGTTTCCATCAGATTTTGAATACTTTCCTCTGGTTAGTTGAGAGATGACTGTCAGGGCATATCAATTTTACTGATATGTTAAAATTGACTTTAATTCTTTGAGGGCAATTTCTATCAAAATGATTAAAGAATCTTTTTAAGAGATTTTTTCTAACTCACTAAGGGCTAGGTTTTTTAGAATGTTTCAGTAACTAAAGGTGGAGTTAAACAGCACTGGATATATATGAAAATCCTTCTTTTAAACTAGCCTGTAGGTGGGGTTATTGGTAATACTCACAGAATCATAGAATGGTTTGGGTTAGAAAGGACTTTATGCTCATCTAGTTCCAATCCCCTGCCATGGGCAGGGACACAATCACACTAGATCATGTCGCCCAAGGCTCTGTCCAACCCGGCCTTGAACACTGCCAGGGATGCAGCATTTACCACTTCTTTGGGCAACCTGTTCCAGTGCCTCACCACCCTCTTGCTAAAAAATTTCTTCCTTATATGTAACCTGAACTTCCCAGGGGGTAACAACCCAAGGCAGCTTCCTAACTTCATCGTTTCCCTTTTATATGTCCCCTGTATACTTCTTCAGATGATATAAACAATGATAATTTAATTGAAATAAACTTAACTGCTCTGATTCACACATAGGGATATAAAAATTAGAACAAAAGCAATGGAAAATTGGGTTTTGTACAAACCAATAACACATAATAAAAATGTGTTAAAGTGAATAAAAAAGTTGAAAGAAACCTTTCATACTATTTGGCTAGTGCTATGCTCTGTTAACTTGTCAGTACTGCTACCTTTATGCCATGACTTTTTACATTTTAGCTATGACTGATAACTTCTCTTCGAAAGATAACATCATACTATTCTATCACAATACACCAGAATATGTGCAGACCTTAGTTCTAGAGTCCTTCTTTCTACTTTTAGGGTGCAAGTAAGTTTCTCTAAAAAGCTTTGACACCATTTCTATGTAAAGCTTGAGAAAAGCAAAGCCCAGAAAGGCTGTGGCCTCTAGACAATATTTACATGACACCAGTTGCGGTAGTTTTCTCACTGGCTTCCTGATATTATGCACATGGGCAAAACTAAGTGTGTGCATGGATATTTATACCATCAGACTCAAAATCATTGACACCTGATTTCCCTATATCCTAGCATTTGAAGTTAAATCAGAAAAAAAACCCACAAAACATGATTTTCAAACTGAATAATTCAGCTGAATTTTAAAAGGCAGATTAAAACATCACAGAAATAAATACAAAATAAAAGAGAAATGTGGCTACAGCTTCCATAACACATTTGCTCTGGTAATAGCAAGTGGTCCTTAATCAGAGGGATAATTTTCTCCGCTGCTGCTGCTGCTGTTTTTCTCAGTTTTGCTATGGAATTGTAAAGCTAGAAGACAATTAAAGCTGGACGACAAGCTGGAGGACAGTCAAACATTTATAAGTATCTGATCATGTAAAGAAAGACAGAGATTTTGAAGTGCTGCCTGTGTGTAATGGGATATATTCTACTGCAAAAACCTAAAGCCTGATTTCCCTAAAGTCAGGCTTTCATATTAGGCAAAAATTTTAGACTGGTAAAACCAGTATGTAGTTACAAGTAAATGAATGAGGTTAGGCAAAATTAAGACAATGAAGTATTAAGCTATTTGGGGAAGGAGGAGGAAGATTGTTGGATAACTGACACACATTTTGATCCATATACTGAGCAAGATAGGATAAATATCAGGTACAAAAATCCTGATTTATCATAATTGGATTAAATTTTTAGATTGGTTTTGAATTTGAGGGGTTTTCATTTTCTTCTATTAGTTTATATTTCAGTGTTTGGTCTAATATAGATCTTGAAAGTTCAACTAAATCTAAATTATTTGTCGGCAGCAAACCAGAACAATTTGAGAGACCATATCATATAAATATGTCCAGTAATGTTTTGAAGGCAGAAGGAGTGAGCCAGATGGTTTCTATCAATTCCCACTCTGTGCTGCAGCAAGGGGTTAGGACGATTTTCTTAACAGCTTCTTGCATTTTGTACCTTGGAAGGAATTACGCGTTGCCTGCTTGTGTTTTTGTAGATGCTGTAATTGATATATTTAGATGTCTGGATTCAGCTGTTCCTGTACCAAGTAGCAGATCTGATTTGGAAATGGCACTAAAATATATTTAGTTGGGTAGCGCTTGCCCTACTTTTTATATTACTACTTAAGAGTGAGCAAAGATCTCTCTTGCAACAGAGATGGCAGTGTTTATGAATGAAGTGTTCTCTTAACTGTGTGAAACAAAATGTTACTGCCCAAAATTTCAAACTATTTAAAAGTATTTGGTGATACACCAGAGACCCGTAAGTATACATTTGAGCTCTGGAACACTGCATAACCTTCTTATGTGTCCACTTTCTGAATTTTACTTATTTTAATTAACTCAACTCATTTATTAGCTACATCTGGGAACATTTTCACTATTAAAAATGCATTTTACTTTATACTTTAATTGATAATACAGTTTTCAGCACCAAGAATGTCATTATGATCATTCTATGAGCATTTAATAATAGCTTTTAGTAATGTTTCTCAACAATGTGTAATTCTGAATTATCCTGAAAGAACAGGAAGGCAGTTCTTAGATTCAGTTTTCAGAATACGGCTCTGCTATTCCTTCTGTAAAGCCTGTTTCAGGGACCAGAAAAGCTGCCACAGGAGTGGCTGAAGACCGTACAATACACAGAACTAAACAGCTAGACCTTCAGGGTGATGGAATACTTCCTATAAAGAAACCCCAGATTCTTAGATGTACTTTTGCCCCTTCAACTAAGTCCAGCATACAGTGCCATGTTACATTTATGCCATCCTTGCAACCATTTGCAGATTATACAGGTGATAAGCCATAACAGCACACGAAATTCTCCTGGAATTGAAATTCTTCAGAAAACCATTCAGATAATGAATCATTTGATTTCTTATACACAGAAAAGGTATGTGAATATGCACTCCTGTTTTCTGTACAAAAATGGAAAAAAAGTCTTCCATAGAAATGACATGGCTAATTCTATGTCAACTATGATTACTAATTCTACCCAGGAAAGGGGGAAGGAAATTTAATCCACAGTGATGCTGGGGCAAGACACCAAAAGACTAGCTCTTTACTAGATGAAAAGACAACATAGTATAGTAACAAATATCAAAGAACAAATTCATATATTTAAAGATTTTTGCATTATGAAAGAATTAGGAGAGACAGGAGGCTCTGGTCCTGTGTGGAACTTTCCAAGTTTCAAATAATCAAAATAGCATTAGACACTGAAACTCTAAATTTGGGGAGTTTTGCACCACTGAACAGATGTATCTAATTTTGCTGTGAGAAGATTAATTAGCAGTGGTTTACATTTACTTTTGTTATTCTGAAGCTAGATCCTAAAAGTCTGCAAAGCTTGTAAAGATCATTTATTCTAGTGAAATTGGCACAAAAGATTTGAATACTAGAAATATCCTTCATCTGAGCTGTAGGGAAGTATTTGTTGTACAGGTTTAACTCTATTAAATAATGAATTTTCTTACTGCTTGGAAACAATTACATTTTGGAAATGGTCATTCCACCCTTTTTTCCCATTTTTCATATCAGTACATTATTAATGTTGTAATAAGAGAGTACTTTTTCAGACTGAGAATTAAGACTTGGCTTTTACATGACACTTAATTCTAAAAAATAATATTATTTTTTATTATAACCACATGTTTAGCTCCAAGGCAATTTTTATTGGAGGGAAAAGTAGTTTCCTACAAAAATGAGAAATGACTACGTGCTGTATAAGAGGCTGAACAAGAAAATATTTATATGAAATGCAGACTGAAGGTCAGCAAAGTGAAGGGTTCTTACAAGTTTAATGAGAAGTTGAACATCACATCTTAAGGTCCAACTCTAACTATTCTTTGATTCTATGATTTTATGATTCACAAGTGAATGACTGCCTTAGGCAGCATGTTACTCAGTTGTTACTATATACTGCTGTTCACAAGTCAGACCTCTAAATTGACAAGTTAAATACTTTTACAATCTACTTCAGTAAAAACTGTCAAACCCTTTTGGTTCTGAAGATCAAATCAAGAGAAATATTGGTGAGACAATGGTCCAAAGTGCTAAAGTTCCAGAGACATATACAGAAGGAGAAAAGGCAATTTAGAGTCAGAATATCCTAGAGTAATTCTTATTATGCTACCATTTTCAATGACGAATTAAACATTTTAATTACAAATCTATCTAACTCATCAACACTAGCAGAGAGTTTATATAAAACTGAGGCCAAACATGTTGTACAATAAGGAAGAATACTGAGAAATTCAAAGCTATTTCTCTTCAGCAGTAATTCATTGCAATATGGTCACTGAAATCCTCACTACTGCAATTAGTGGAGGTAAGCTTTACTGAGTGTTGTAAACTGATGAACACTGCTTTACATTTGTTCACTTTGAAAAGTAACTAGAAAAGGTATTATAAATTTTAATGTTTCCCACTGCAGATCAAATACGGTAAGTTTAGTAAGTAAAAAGGTGTGTTTCCTAGACATCAATCTGGAAGATTCAAAGCAGGCTCTCCTTTCCATGCTGTGGTACTAGGAACACATATTCAGAAAGCCAGATTATACATTTGATGATGCATGTGAAACTGTGTAAATACTCTGAACAATGCAGACTTAAGAGTGGAACTCGGCTTACTCCTTTTCTGTCATAAAGGAAAACACCCACAAGTCCAAGTACACACGCAAAGAATAGATCTTGTAAGTAAAATAACAGCATTTCTAAACAGTCATTTTAGTGCCCTGTTGCATCTTCTCTCGTCTGTTCAGTTCTTGTGGTTTTTTATACTATCTTCACACAGTTATTCAGTTAGCAGTTTCTTTCAGAAACCTTGACATGGCTCAAATTCTGTAACTAACTTATCTGTCAGCTGTTGAATACCACCAGGAGAGTGGTTTATTATAAAGTTATTCTATCTAGCAATGCATGTATTAATCAGTTTGTAGAACTGACAAACAGTGGAGAAATATATGGATAATGTAATGCCAAGTAAGGAAACTTTTAAATGATCAATAAATTAAAATCCTCAGAAGTACAAAAAATACTTTGATAGACTTCTGGTTAGCAATGAGTTGATTTTTTAAAATTCAGCATGCCTACTGGTTTTGTGACAGTGAATTGCAAAAGGTAATTAAACATCAGCTACCTATGCCTAAACAACCTTGTTCTGCACATGGACTAAATCTTACAAGCAACTTCTGCTACTTGAGGATGCTTGAACAATACACTACATCAAGCCCTCAAGGAATATCCCTCTATCATTAATCATGTTTCCTCAGACAGCTACCATTTTTCCTGCTTGGAAATTACATACTGGACAAACCCCGGAGTTTTGCGTGCTTTGAATATTTGTCCATGGTATCCAGATGTCTGGCACCTCACTGAAGCAGTAGCTTCAACTGTTCTATGGAAAATCCTTGACATCCTTGTTTATGTGTAGATCATTTTTACAGTCATATTCATATGTGGAGTGCTTCAGATTGTCTACACACGCACAGCAAATGCATGCATGGATACAGCACAAAGCCTCTAAATAAAAGCTTGTTTAGCCTTTTATATTGGTCTGTGCTGTAAATAACATATTTTGTATGTTTTTATGCCATAAATCAAAATTCTGAGTATCACACGGAGAAGCACTATATGACAGTTTAAAAAAGAAAGTGACAGTAAATCTCTGTACCAGCTTGTTTTCTGTTAGCATAATTAACTGTTTATTAAAATCATATTCATAGACAGAAAATTCCTGGGGTGGAAACAATCTCATGTCTGCTTTGAAAACCATTATAGCACGTACTTGTATATCTACTTCTACTTACACACCTTATGAAAATAATTTCTATGAGGTACCACCTGGGAAACTCATTCAATCTCTTGCTAAGGAAAATACAAAATACAAATGCAAATTCTACTTTCTATCAATTGTAATTTAATAATGGGGAAGGGTAAAAAAAGGAATTAAATAATATTAAAATATCTCTTTAATTGTTTTATTTATCTTTAAATCATTAGAGTTTTTCTTATCAATAGAGTTTATATTTGAGAGAGAATGAGCACAGAAATTGCTTACCTAAAAATGAACTTTAGGCCACATCCATTTAAAAATATTATTAAGAATCAAAATAACTTCAGCACAAACAAACAGTTAACGATATACACACTATTCTTTTAAAAGAGATACAAAGGGGTAATGCTTCCTGAAACCAGTGATTTAGAAAACTATCCAATGAAAGTACTCATTTACTTTCAGAAAACAAATACTGACAGACTCCTCTGGAAAAACATTTCAAGTCTAACAAGCCAGCTAATTAATGTTTTCACTGTGCTAGCTCACCAGTGCCCAGATGTGCTAATAACACCATAGAGTTCTCCAAAATACTGTATGATTGAGCATCGTGGTTTGTATTTTCTTGCTTTAAGAGGCACAAACATTAACTTTTCCCAGAACAAAAGAACAAATTACATTAAATACTGTTAAACAGAGTCTTGTAAGCAACGACGAGAGCATTTTTCTTGGCCTTGAATCCTCTGCAAAGGTCATTTGAATTCATAAATATGTGCTCCAAATTTAATTACTTAGAAATACAAGTTAGTGAAATTCAGAAGTTTCAATTTGTTTTGATGTATTCTCCATCCAAGTACTTTCTGCCCCCTTTCACTATTTGAGATTCCACATATTTTATCTCAAAACAACTCTGCCAAACAAAAGGGTGTTTCACAAACATGTTTCTCACAAGTACTTAACTGTCATTGCCAGCCTCCCTACCCCTAAAAATCAGCAACAGACTGGTTTTTCAAATTCAGGGCACAGAAGGGCCTCAAACAATAAAGTGCTGTAAATATCACATAAAATTTGGTATTGTAAAGCATTTAGAATGTTTTAAAAATCAGCATTAAAGATATTATCTATTAGCTACTTTTTAAAAAAATGAAATAATGAGAATGCAACATAATAATTAGCTTCTGAACATTTGCTTTTGCTTTTCTTCTCTTAAAACCCGTATTCTTCCTTCTTCTTCCCTTTTTTCCAGCATTTAGAAGACTACAGAATTCTTTTTAGCAGTTTCCATGTCACCCTTAAACATATTCTCATAATGTATGTTCCTAACAGAACAGAAAAAAAATGGGATGAAATTGCTGTCAGCCTTGCTGAAAAATGCAATGGATGCCAAAATTTTCCTTTGAATTAATGTCTACAGAAACTCTGATACAAAGAAATCAAGAAGTGACCAGAAACATCATGTGATAGATATTGATGGGATATTGGCAATATATGAAATGTCTGGAAAAAGAGCCAGCTGAACACAATGTGTACTTTAAAACCTGTTCCAAAGTCTTCCTGAACAATCTTATAACCTGATCTATTTGGGCAGTTCGTAGCATTTAAAAAGCTATGTAGCTCCGTGATTCTGCTCTCCAAAGACCCGTGGGACAGGTTGTTACCACCTGCTGGATCTTCAGTAAGGTGCTACATATACTGGTTTTCTTACAGCTCTCAGGAGCAAGATTTGCAACTGCTCTTTCAGCCTCTTGTTTGCAAAATGATTAAAGAGAAAAAGCATTTATTTTGCTAAACTGCTAAGCTCTCACTACTTTGTTATAGATAGATAGGATATTATTATTTGAGGATGTTATGGGCAAACACAAAGAAACTGCCTATACAGGCTGCATACAGTTAGAAATCAGTTCAGTATAATCTGTAAACAGATTGTGCAGCAATAAAAGCAAAGATTTGTCAAAACAAATAGAATTTCACAGTATAATTTGTTGTAAAAGCAAAATAGTTTAACAAATAAGAGAAAAATGTGAAAATATTAACTAATTTAGACAAAGATTCTTAGTATCAGGTGATTAAAAACAAAATTCTCAAATACCACGTGCCACAAATGAATTATCTCACATGAGAATGCCCAATTTTGTATCACCAGTGTAGCTATTTGCCTTTTTTTTCTACATAAACTTGCAGCCTGAGGTACCATCCTGTCTTCCAGGCTACAGTCATGGATTAAGTCCAGACATAAAGTGTCTGCTTGTAAAGAACTGAGCAACTGTCATTCTAGACCAGAATGCCAGGAAACCCACCTCATTTATTATGTAAATCGTCTCCAAAACCCAATACATATTTCACCCACTAAAATTGTTTTGTTTCTTTGTGGGTTTTTTTCCAACTGGATTTTATTTCAACTTTCTCTTATTTAATTTGCACCAAGTGGTTAAAAAGACTGCTGCCAGCATCCGTGGTCATCTTCTTCCAAAGAGAACCTATAGCCCATCTTAGCTTAGTGTCTTTTATGTACAGAGGACGGAATTTCAGCTCCGTAGGAAACTTCATTCACTGCAGGAATTTTAAGCTACATTTGATACACTGACCATGCAACCATATAAAATTGTTTGGAATTTCATGCTGATTTTATAGAAATTACAGTTGTTTTCAATTTTGTATTCTCATTTTCAGTTTTTGTTTTTTTCTTTTTCTCTCTCTTTCTGGCTTTAATCTGATTTCGTTCCGAGTTACTTTGTGGTATATTCAAGTTTTCTTTTAAACCTCTTTTGAACTTTTATGGGGATGCTTTAGATAAAGTAACTAAAAAACATAGCTTACATTTTCATTTTTAAACTGAGGATATTTAAGACCTCTTTGAAGTCTGGCCTTCTGAACTTATCACCATCATCATCTTACTAATTTAAGCATGTCTTTAAAGTAATTCTGGTTATTTGAGTATTAAAAGACTATTTAAATTAAACAACCTACATATAAGAATTTTCTCTTTCCCATCCTACCTTGGTGGCTTTCTCCTTTTCATGAATAGACATTGAAAGGATTAGAGCTTTTTCCTTCAAAAGATAGCACATAAGAATAGACTTACTAATATATGACAAGGAATGGTCTACTTTTAGGCTGAGGAGAACAGGCTTTCCTTAGTAGAATTTTTAACTGTAGATTTTAGTCCTTTATAACTTCTCTGAAGTATCTGGTGCTACATAAACTAACACTTAGAAAGTGGCATAGACAAATGTCACATGTGCCTGTTCTGCATTTCTCTATTTCTGTGTGGTTTTTGTCTGAAAAGATTTTAGCTTACTATACCTCTCCTGCCTCACTGAAGGAACTAAGTAATCAATAAAATTCTGGCTCTAGTGAGTATCTAGTGAGAATTTCTGCTAACTCTAGTGAGTTAGCAGAAATTGTTGCCTTTATTGCCTTTTTGTATAAAATGGCCTACAAACATAACACAACACAGTAGGTTTACTTCTATTACAACTTTTCTACGGATGTAGAGGTTTACCTCCTTCCAATGAATCAGCTAACAAGAATTAGCATGAACACTGAAGCCCAGCTACACTTAGGTTCCTAGTAGAGGAGCAACAAAACTAAAACATTTTAATTCCGTTCATGTCTTAGAAGGCAGTCAAAAATGGTACAGTGGAAAAGACACTCTTTAGCTTTTGCTGATTTTTGCTTATCTCGGGTTACCATCCCTATAAAGCTAATCTTTAGAGTATATTATATATTACTGTTTGTTGTCAACTACTGAGAAGCAAAGCTCTTCCTGCATTATAGAAAAATTAGATTATCGGGTTATTTCCCAGTACACCAAATGTTATTCCTGGCTAGTCTATTAAAGACACTGTAACAATGCAGAATTTCAAAATAAAAGAGAAAAAATAAGAGGTTTTGGGTTTTGGCTTTTGTTTGTTAAAAAAAAAAAAAAAAAAAAAGGACTAAAAAGATCACATTCACAGACTTGGATGAATTTACCAGTCACAACTGTACAACAGGCCATATACACTAAGAGCATAAGGATAACCAGCTCAGATCCAAATTTAATTCAGCCAGCATCCTGTTGGCAAGAATCACCAGCAGCAGATCATTACAGAAAGTATAGAAGAAATAGGAAATATCTGCAGTTGGTGAAAATTTTGGTTGAACGGTTTTATTATTTCTTGACACCTACTGATGGATTAGATTCCTATCTGCAACAACCTTACAGTGACTGAGTACCAGGAACACATACAAAATAAAGACAGACCAATAAGACTATAACACCATATAGTGTAATATAATGTGATATCTTAACTTAATAGAGATACCAAAAGGAAACAGAACAAAGAGGGAAAAATATAACTTATTTTCTCTATTTTATGGATTTGTTATTTTCTTCTTTTGTATACCCTCTAGAAATGTCCTCCTTCTGTAATTAAGAAAACAAGCGAGTTCCTATGTACTGAAAGATCATTAATCAAATTCTCAGCTAAAATTAGCTAAGATCACAATTCTAACAACACAGTGAAGTGTTACTTTTCCCAGTTTGCTAAAAATCATGTTTCCATTTCCTCAAAATTTATGTCATTTAAAGAAAAAAATATGCAATGATTTGCAGCAGTACTACATTTCTGAAATGAGCAGAATTACTAAGGCACAGCCACCAGGAGAGGAAAAGAGAGCTTACAGGGTGCTTACTGCTTAAGGAACTTGTATCATGTGCCTTAAAATAGAGAAAGGAACTCAGTAATGAATCACCAGCACACCAAATAGAAAAGTGCATGTGAGATGCTGCCTCAGAGATCTAAATCACATAAATTTCTGAAAAGGAAAAAATTCATGCTTTGTTTTCCCTTCAGGGATACACTAAGACACTTCAGAACAGACAAGACATTATCTAGAACTGAGAACAGAAAAACAAGCACATGCAGTTGATGATAGACCATTTCTTTTTGATATTCTGAGCAAAGAATCAAGAATATGCAAGTTACTTCCACTGAACTCTTTGTGGTCTTTTTCCTTCTTTTCAACATTGCTAATATTGCTACATTTTTAATGTGACATAGTTATTGGAAAGTTCATGTGGTGCTCACTCACTAACCTTTATGGAGAGATACACAGAGTATCTTTAGGAAAGTGCCATTCAGATATCTAAAACATTCTTTGGATTTCATATAACTTCTGAGTCAGGGTGTCAAATGTAATTTATGTAAGCGCTAGCTCTAATTTTGGGAGTACATAATTGCTTAAAATTGGGAAAACCACATAATAACACAGAAAATAGCACTGAATATGCGTATCAATATAGGAATATAAATCTCAAATTATCTGTCTTTAATTAAAATGCACTGATTTTTATGCATAATGGGATTTTAACAAGTAATATGGGAAACCATGTAAAGATCTAAATATAATAAATCTGTCACACACAGCAGAATAAAACTTTGACAGCTAACTTTATTTTGCCATTCAGATTTTGCTATACAGGAGGCTTATAACATATTTTTACATCCCAAATTTCTATTTTATAACAAATTCTGTATGGATAGTGTAAAATTTCCACATGAAAAACATTTATGTCTCCACTGAGAATAAAACAGAAAAACAAGCATCCAAACCCAAATAAAATAATTCCTACAAGTTAGTATCAATGTCACCCTCTACGTCAGAAAAAAAAAAAAAAAACCAACCTAAAAAATAATGTAAAAATTCCAATAATAATATTGCTTTGGACAAAAGCTTTTGGCATTTCCTTTTTAAAAGTAGTAGTGTTTCTTACTACTCTAACCTCAGCCAACATCAGCTTACTTAAGGAAATCTCAATTAGCATGCCTTGTTTTAAAAAGTCATTTTGAATCTTTCATTTTTCAAATTCTGTATAAATAGAAAACTCAAACATAGATTTTTGAAAAAGCTCTCCTTAAGTTACTGGTCAGCACAGGCAAAAGAACAACTGGATATAAACTGTCGCTGAAAAAATGCAGATTGCAAATTATTACAGAGTCTTTGGCCATTAAAATAAATCAAATTGGAACAGCCTTCGGCAGAAACACTGGGGGCAAAGAAGTAACAACTCCAATTTAGCACTGGCAAAGTTTATGAAAAAAGAATGATCTGATTGCAAATCCCAGGCTAGCAGAGCACTGCACTTGATGACCCAGAGATGCCTTCCACTGTTATGTTCTTTGTTTGGCTAGATGCAGATGTTAATCTGTTTTTCAGCCTCCCTGTGGTTTTTCTAAAGTGAAATCTAAATGAAAGTTAATATATTTTTTGTAAGTTTTGGTTATAAATTACCCTTTGTAAGAATTGTCACAAGGCCTGCAGCACTGTGGAACTTGTCAAAGAATTCTGAAAGCTTTACTTAAAGTTGGCTCAGCATTATACAGAAGTACAAAAGTGTAAGTGTTCAGAGATGACTGCCCACCAGGGCACACACCATGAGAAGATGTAACTGATCTACTGGTAGGGAAAATAGGAAGAAGAATTAAGCAATACACGCTAGGACTGACACATCAGTAATATCAAGGAAGAAATCAAAACAGAACAGTAATACGTAATACCTTTTCCAAGAAAAAAAAAAAAATTAATGAAAAATTCCCATCACGTGTGGTGCCTGTGAAGAGTCAACACAAACTTGAAAGAGAAAATGAGGAAATGTTTTGTTCAAGAGGACAGTCACCTTTCAAGTGACAATCTAACACAAGATGCTCTCTCCCTCTCCCTCCCTTGTCTCCCCCATGCTCAGCTGTTGGAATTTGCCTAGGGTTAGCTGGCTTTGAAAGATCCCATTTGGAGAGCCAGAGTCACAGTATAGATGCTACTGCACAGTTTTGTAGGTGACTCAATATGGAAGAAAACAGCTCAAACTCAGAAGTCTAACTCTAAACTACTGCTTAAATCAACAACAATAATATGTAAACTTATAAACAAGCTGGTGTTCTTTAATAACTTGCATCATCCTCCTGCCTTTGCTCAGATATTTTTTTAATTAACATAAGAATATTTTTTATGTTACAGGTAACTTAAATGTATCATAGTAACTACAGAAAGTTATTGCGGACATACACCAGTGAGATTAAATATAAGTAATTTATAGAAAACAACTCTAAATGTTTTCTGGTTTTGAATAAATAAGTCCTCAGAACAGCTTTTAATGATTTTCAAATACATGGATCTTTACAGCTTCGATCAGCTATAAAAGCATACAAAGGTCAAGCAAATACTTTATCTTATTTAAGACACTGTGGTCTGCTTTCTGTCACTCGCAAGTTCTAAGGTTTACACTCTTTCAAGGAGATGATACTGCTCCAGAAGTCTTCAAAATAAAGGCTTTACACAAATTCTGTGAACCTTGATGGCTACGTATATAATTCTTCTAAATGAAACTCTGAGCCTGATAAGTTCTAATACATGCTGATTCTGTGAAAGCAGAAATATTACTTCTACTAACATCGTAACTTCAGCATACACTTAAAAATTATCACCATACAATTTTCAAGTGGCTTTGTACAGACATGATCACATGCAGATGATTTGTAAATTCTATCCCTTTCTTCACATGAATAAATATATAATTTTCAACAAACAGAGAAGTATTACAGAATGCAAGTTCAACTAAACTTTCTAAGTTGACTGGAGAACAAACAACCATTTTACAGCCCTTACTGTGTGCCTTTGCAGGTATTCTAGAAATCCGAACAGTGGCAGTTGGAATAGTGGCAATCAAAGGAGTGGAAAGTGAATACTTTCTGGCAATGAACAAGTCAGGAAGACTCTATGGAAAGGTATGGATGCAAACTTCTCTTGTGTGTAGAGTCTTCATGTACCATCTTAAAGATAGATACATATCTGTAGATGTAGCATCTGTATAGTTTGTATAAAACAGATTCCTAACAAATTAAAATGTCACCTGCATTTATCTCACACATCCCATACTAGACTTTTATGTCCATGTAATAAATTCAGTGATTAGAGCTTAGATACTTTTTAAAAATGTGGAATACTGTGTGAGAATAGACAAAGCTACATATTCAATACTCAGGTTTCAGAAGTCCAATTATTTATTAAATTATTAATAATATGTGAGGTTTGTAATTCATATTCTCCCATCTTCCCTAATCTATATTCAAAAGACACTTGTACTTATTTTACTCTATTTTATTATTTCCTGCCAACAGAAAGTATGCAATGAGGACTGCAACTTCATAGAACTGATTGAAGAAAACCATTATAACACATATGCTTCTGCAAAATGGACACACAAAGGAAAGGAGATGTTTGTTACATTAAACCACAAAGGGGTCCCTATGAAAGGTAAAAAAACAAAGAAAGAACACAGAGCATCCCACTTTCTTCCTCTGGCAATATCCTAATCACAAATGATCTATAAAAAAACTAGTTCCAGCAGGAAGATTGTTTTTAAGAAGACTATTTGACAAGATACCAAGAGAGGCTGGAATACTACTGAGAAACTGAACAAGCTGGACTTGCGCATTTATCTTTATTTTTAAAAGACTACATAAAAAAGATTTGAAAATATACACAAAACCAGATTTACTAACTAAAAGTTGTAAAAAATTCTAAAGAGTTGTACAATCATTATCTTAGTCATTGTAACTGGGTAGTTTCTTAAATTAATTTACCCTGAAGAATAAGTCATTACTTGATTATCTGATAATATTTTATTTAAAAAACCCTATCTGCTTCTTAAATATGGCTGCTATAATAATAATAAGCAGATGATAATGTTGTGTAAAATATGTCAGACTTTAAGGCTGCTGGAATGAGTTGTCAGATTATCAAGTCAATAGTAAATGTGGAGGCTGAGCAGTATTTTAAATACTTCCCCCAAGAAACTGATACCCTATACATAACTATATGACCAGAAAAAAAAATATAATCTTGTAAATGTTTATTGTTGTATTCAGATAAAAGAGTTAGTTTGGAAAAATTAAGTTTACTCTAACACAAAATGTTCCTATCTATTAATTAAACAAATACCTAATGCTGCTCTAAAAGATGTTTCAAATAGTGTATGTAAAATAAGAATAGGATTAAATAATGTACTTCATCTCACTTTTCACAAATTAACATTTTATATAACGATGAAGCAAAAATTCAGACATATTAAGGTTTTTTATGTAACATATCCTATCTTTTGTATAATTCCTGTTAGGGCATACAGCTTTCAATATTGTTTTTCCATCCTTATACATGCTTTTTCTGTTGTTACAGCATTAAACTTTATTTTAAGTTGTATTTGAACTTTATTGTTCTAAGTTATTTAAATGTTATTTATAAAAAAAAAATCCTTATTAAGATGCATCTGTTTCATATGCTTTTAATTCTAAAGGAATAACAAAACAGTCTGGCTGAGATGCATGAATTTGTTTCTGTGACCAGACACAAAGACTAGTACACAACCCTCTTGCCAACATACATTGGATAGCAGACAAAAATGACAGCCTGCAGCAAATCACACAATGGACATCTGAAAAGAAACAATGCAAAAATGTAAAAAATCTTTGCCGCATACTCTTGCTAATCGAATTACCAGCAGGCTCAGAGTTACAGCAGGTAAAAGAAGGTTACAGCCTGTCACGGTTTAGACACAGTTCCAGCAGGTACTGGAACTAATCCTCAGAGGGTGGAACCTATACGCACAGATAAAGAAATATGTAAAAGCCTATATGACTGGTTTGAAACTTCAGCTAAAATCAGTATGACCTGATGAAGAAAAGACATCTTCATTTTCCAGCTACTGAAGTGCTCAGCTAAGCCCTACACAACTAATGCATTATATCATTTCATTCTGCTCAGTTTGCCTGCCAGTTTTCTATGTATTATGGTAACCATGCACTTAGGAAAAATCACAAAAAAATAGCTAAAACAGCTGCTAGATGCCTGAAATGGAGTCAAGCTAATTACAAACAGTCTAAAATACTTCACTTTTCATTACAAGTGTCTAGAGTCAACCATTTTTTCCTACGTGAGAACCTTCTTTTGTAACAGCACTCACCAAAAATGGCAAAAATACTCTTTATCAATAATTCTTAAAAAAAACAACCCTTAACAAGTACTATAATTTGGAAATCATTTATGATTTTTGACTTGCTAATATCAAACATCAAAATGAAGATATAAATGGGTCTATGCATAAAAAATTTGTCAATACAGATATCTTAGTAAATATTCACTGTGCTTTTTTATCTATTACTTGTTCACTGAAAACAACAGACTGTACTATCAAAGAAACTGTTTTGCAGATCACTGTCTGCACCTTTTTGTGAATATATAAACCCTGAAACAAAGTACACACTCATGATCAACATTAACATACTAGTTTAAGTTTCTAGATTTACACTAGATTAGTTGAAGCTTTGAAATAAAAAATAAAAGAACAAAATCTCATTAAGATTTGAAGTCTGAATTCAAATGTGAATATGCACATTAATACATTAATATATATGCAAAAAGCACTTAAAATGAAATCCAGATACAGACAACCTCTTCTAAAGATCTTTTGATTATGTAATTCAAGAATATAGGGATGCAGTCAAACAATCCTGAACCCCAGTGGTAATTTGCCCTTACTACTATATGCTTTACATAATGGAGTGCTAAATTACCAGCATTATCAGGCTTTATGTTTTACAGCTCCCATATCTGAAATGCATCAGAACAGCAAGATCAGATCAACCCACTTGAGCAATTTTTAATGCAGCTTTAATTTAGAAAATCTCTTTGGAAAATAAATTTATTTTCAGCTGCCTCCAAAATAACCTTTTCAGTGCTAAAAACAGAGAATAATAATCAGAAAAATTATAGTGGTGATTTACAATAGCAAGCTATTTTAGGATTAAAAAAAAATAATCTATTAGATTTTAACAGGTATTATTCAAATAGATGTCAGAAATCCTCACAAAAGCCTTTTATACCAATTGCAACACAATCCAATCTTAACATCAGTCATGCGATATGCCATCTGGGAGGAAAACATGCTCATATGAAAAGAAACAGATATACCTGTCCGGATACAGTTCATTACAAACCTTTATGATACCAAAGATTCAAGAAAACCCAAACAAAGTCAGCTATAAAAGCCACTCTCAATTGTTATTTCTTTGTTTTTCCTTCAGATGCATTGGCTTTCATCTAGCTTTCTTCTTTGTTTACCACAGATACTACAAAACATAAATAGACTGCGGTTTAGAACTGAAATATAAGCTCCTGTGGTTTAAATAGCCATTCTATTTAGCCACCTTCAATAACCATTCACATTTCCCAGAAACTGTTCCATTACGCAGGCTCTTTAAATTTAATTAACAAGGTTCTACTTACTTATCTTTTGTATTAGTGCTGATAAATACTCTGTGACACAGAAATGAGCTAATCTCTGGGAAATCTCACACAAGACTGCAGAATCTCCATTCTTGTTGGTTTTCAAGACCTGACTGGACAAAGTCCTGTGCGAATTAGCCTAATATCAGTGTGGGCCCTACATCGATCAGCAGACTGGACAAGAGACCTGCAGCACCTTTCCAACCCAAATGAGTCTGTGATTCCAAGTTATTTTTCTTAAAAAACCCATTTAGAGCGCAGTTCAACCTCTTGAACAGCTATACAAAACACATTTTCCATGTTAGGGGGATAACTACACATCTGCCTCATAGTTTATCTATAATAGCTTGTATGTCACTAAAGGTATGCAAAATGGTGTAAATACATTTCATAACACAATAAAAAATGACAATTGGACAATTTCCATGACCTTTAAAAGACATGATATTGTACAATATGGTCTCACTTTTATTTCTGTTGCAAGTACTTTAAAACGACTCTGTGCATAGCATCTGTAATCAGATTACTAAATGATTAATCAACTGAGTAATTATTAAAATACACTTGTCTGTGTTTTAAATAAGAAAATATGTATATTTTTTAATGAGCTGAACCAAAATGTAAATTAACATTAAATCAATAAAGTAGTAAGAGAATAACAGTATTTCACTGCACTTGACAACCAGTATCTGAGTAGCCTAAATCCTTCATAAGCCTCTGCAATCTAACTCCTCAATACTAACTTCCTAAAAACCAGGATAATCTCATAACATTTAACACAGGTAGAAAATGAAACTGACAGGTTAGATGATTCTCCCCAAATTAGGGGAAGTTATCAGCAGAGTTGAGATCCATACTTAGAACTAATAATATACTTTTTTTCAACTATCATTAAATTAAAAAAAAAAAGAAAGTAATCAACTGTTTACATCACTGGACAAGTAACGGGAATTTACATCACATCTTCCCTTAAAACAGAAAAAAGGTAACTTCTCTGTGCTGTTAGAATAATTCTGAAGATTAGGACTCTTTAAAGCAGAAACTCAGATGGGAAAATATTCAAGGAGTTGTATGAGGTTTTTAACATAACATTTATATTAACTGAAATGATACTCACACAGCAAAGTTTCCAGGAAAAAACTTTTTGACACCATGCTTTTAAATTCATAGTCTTACACAAAATGCAATATAGTATCCCTACAGTATTAAAACTACCAAGTGTCAAAACCTGAGCTCTGTAAATAACTTCACCTGGCTGAGGAAAGCTAGACTGTAAATCTCAACCATTCCAGATACTAAAATTCTTTAACTGCTTACCTTCCAGACCTAAAAAGGGAGATTTTCTTCAATTCTGTTTGGAAGGCAAATCCTAGCTTACCAAGATTGGTTATTTCACTAAGAAAACTCTTTTACTTAGAGGCCTGGTACTTTAAAAGACTGACTCTTAACAAAGAGGGGAGAACAAGAACTCAATTTACAGGAAATTATTTCCTCATGAGAATAAACCAGAAAAGCAGAGCAATTAGAATGAAGATGTATAAATTTGTCAGATAAATGTTACAGTGTTTTCAGACTGAAGTTCAGTATCAGATAAGAATCCTTAGGTTTAAGGTCATTTCTAAAACAGTGTTTTAACAAAGATGGTTAAAGACCTGAACACTGAGCATTCTTCAGTGAAGTACAGATCTTAAAGGATACCAGGTTGCTAAAAGGTGGATATTGGTACCTACCAAGAACCTGAAGGTGTCAGGTTAAGCAGGCTGCCAAAGTCTAGCGCATTTTATAGGAATTATGTATACATATATGTGTACATATACATATATACACACACACACATATATATACACACAGGAACTAGATATCTAGTATGCTCAGCTACATGGAGAAAGTAGATATCTGGCTTACCTAGTACCCAGGTAGCTCTGTAAAACTCATTACAAGTCCACTTAACGTAGATTAACAGCTTCCCCATCTTTGAGGAGTTACAGTCAATTTAAGGGCTTGGTCCTCTGCAGACTAAGCTCTTTCTGGAGTTAACAGAGCCTGTGCATTGTGCCACTTGGATGTTCAGAATTTTGTAAGACTAAAACACAAAAAAGCCTTTTTCTAGCTTTGCCAGGTAAACACTGAAAAGAACTCATTGTACAGAGCAGTCTTCACTGGTTTGTACCTATGTTTTCTGACCATATGCCAACAACGAACTGACACATCTATAGTGTTATGTTAACTGAACAACTCATGCAAATCCATGTGTAATGTTTATTTATGTATTTCTGGGTTTATACAGCAGCAAAGGCACTACTTCCAGCCTGTACCCCTCTCCCTGAAGGGAAGAACCTGAACCAAAGATGTTTCACTGTCCCACCTTTATTTAAAAGACCCTGTGTCACACTTTATTCACAGAATCACAGCATGGTTGATGTTGGAAAAGACTTCTGGAGGTCTTCTGGTCCAAACCCCTGCTCAAGCAGGGCCACCTGGAGCCAGTTGCCCAGGACAATGTCCAGACATTTTTTTAATATCTCCAAGGAGAGACACTCCTCAACCTCTCTTCACAACCTGTGGCACTGCTCAGTGACCCCCACAGTAAAAAAGTGCTTCCTGACATTCAAATGGAATCTCCTGTCTTTCAGCTGGTGTTCGCTGCCTCTTGTCCTGTCACTGGGAACCACCGAAAAGAGCTTGGCTCACTCCTTTTTGCACCCTCCCTTCAGGTATTTACATACATTGATAAGCTCCCCCCTGAGCCTTCTCTCCTAGAAAAGAACAACATTCCCAGCTCTCTCAGCCCTTCCTCATGGGAGAGATGCACCAGGCCACTCATCATCTCTGTGGCCCTTCATTACTCTTTCCAGTATGTCCATGTTTCTCTTGTACTAAGAAGCCCAGAATTGAACACAGGTGTGGCATTACCAGTGCTGACTAGAGAAGAATCACTCCCCTATTCTTCCAACTAATTCAGTAATATCTTTATCACCACTAGAAATATTTTTATAATAATAATGTTATGTGGTATGATTTTAATCAGAACTCAGGTCTGACTCCCTTTACAATTACTATCTTCTGTCTAAGCATAAACACAATATACTATTACCTTGGACAGCACCAGTTTTGACGGACAAGAATCAAGTCATCAGCTGGTGACTGCTGAGTTTCCATGGTTCATCTACTGCCCTTTGAAACCTGGTTCCACTACAGATTTCTCATATAACTTTACACTAGCCACTTTCAGTGTCCTATTCGATAGGTAAGTTCGAGTCTGGTACATGCTACTAAAACACTAAATATGCCCCCACACTAGCTTTAAACTGCCAGACTAATCACAACAGACCAGAGGGTCAACAGAGGAGATTTCTACCCACACTCACAGGGAGTTCTGCTGCTACGTAGGACACCATACCATCAAAGTTAAATGGTTCTCTCTGTTCAAGCTAGCTAACAGGGTAGCCTGTTTACGTCTATATGAGTTGCTGTGATATTATTCTCAGTGCAGGAACACTAGATGAGACCTTTAGAGGAAAAGCAACATTTGGAAACAATGGACAGTCCATTCTTTTGTAAGACACAAGTATGACTAACTTGCCTATACACGCTATCCCTATTGATTTCACTGAAAACTAGACACTAAAGTGGATCTGGACAAGCAACAACTTTTCAGTGGTCATAAAAGAGAACAAATGATTATTGAAAAAAATCGTGAGCATCCTGCAAGCCTAAAGCAATAAGGTAGACCAAAGGATAGGATACTAACAGGAAGAACTAAAATAGTAGGGCTTCTTCCTTTTGTTTTGCTGTCATAGGAAAAAACATGTCATTATATCTTGGAGAGAAACATCAAGATAAGAAAAGCTTCAGAGACTTTAGAAATTACTGTCATTAAAACAGACTCCCTTAAGTCAGCAGTGCTCTAATGAGCAGCTGAGGTAATTTACTGAACCAACTTCATAAATAATCACTTTCTACTCAGTTTCATATTCTTGTTTTCATATACTAGTAAAGTACTACAGTGACCACGATCCAAAAGGAAATATGATTATACCAGAATAAAACCTTTGGAATTCATAAAAAACATGCAAATGTTTCCACTGGTTTTAGGTTTTGTAAAAGCGTATTATTTTTAAACCCAAATGTTCCTCTGTTCAAAAACATAGTTACATTTCTGTTTCTAAAAACTGTACTGCAAACTGAGCAACACACACAAAATTGATTCTGTAAACAAGAATTTCCTTTCAAGACTGTAACCCGATGAGAGTAACACTGACTTTCAACTTTAAATAAACCACATTTCATTTTTTAATTGTGCTTGAAAAGAAATACTAAAGTAAAAATGGAAAATTCTTCAGGAAAGCTAAAAGGCAATACATAAGGACAGTAAGATAGCTCACTTTTTTAAGGCACAGATGTGCATAGCCAATCCATACAAAGGTTCTACAAAGCTGTACTCATCTGTAGAGACCAAATCCTTCAGCTAGGCCTCAAGAGCAACTCTCCTCTTTGCTTAGATAGCCTGTTTCACTGGGGAAAACCCACGCAGTTCTCTCACATCTACATTCCAAGAGAAAGCTTTGTGGGAATCATGGCACATGAAACAATACTTCCCTTCCTCTGACATGTCTGCAGTACTGCACTAATTCAGCACTTCCTGAGTACAGCATGTTCCGAACCTTTTCTCCTTGTCATTAACACATACAAGAGACAACCCTCTATCTTTTCCTAAGCACTTAACCATAGAGAAAATGGTAGAGACTGGGGAGTGGGAAGACTGTTACCAACAGAGCAGGGTGAGTAGCCCTGAAAAACTGCACAAGGTATCTTCTTCCATTCAAGTAGATCCCATCACTAAAGAATTTCTAAAATAATTCTTCAGCTGATCTTTAAGACTGGCAATGAATAACCCTATATTATACAGCCAACTATACACTAGAAAATAGAAAATCAAAGAATCACAGACTTCACTGCCTTAAATGACACCTATGATGCAAATTTATGAGTTTTCTCCTAAATTATTTTGCAACAAAAATAAGGCTTTCCTACCTTGATGACTGGGAAATTATCTAAATAGAGAAAAATATATGAGCTCATGGGAGAAAAAAAGGCAGGGATGGGAAAAGTTGTTTGGTTATGGTTGGGGCAGAAGGAAGTTAAAAAGGAGCAAGAGAAGATTGGAAGCATAAAATTATGGCTGTAGTTGTTAGAAGGAAAACAGTAATTTTAGGCAGGGAAAAGAGAAAAGAAGCTGGGTAGCTTGAAGAAACAAAATGTTGGGTAACACTCAGAGAGCAAGCTAGATGCAACATCAGCACATCAGCTTGAGAAGTGATGTTAAAATAGCAGCACTGAGAGAGCACCGCAGGCTGGTATGGAAGAATAAAAGTTAAGATTTGATCCATCAGGACAGGGAAGACAAAGGGGTAGAAGTCAGAAGCGAGAATGCAAGACATACTGAAAATGGGAACCAGGTGCCAGAGGAAGGAGTAGAAAAAAAGAGTAGCTGTCATTAGTATTAGAGGAACTAACAAAACCAAAACCATCAGATTTTACTAGCTAGAGTATCAGTACCTTCTTTAAATACCTTTTAATACTGCCTACAGCTTAATCAAATGGAAGTATCAGTATTTGGGAGGATGCATGTTTAGAGTAGATAAAAATCAATTCATGTTTAATTGCTATAACATTTTGATTTTGTGCAAAGCAAACTGGAAATATTGCTAATAATTTATGTCGACAATTAGATTTTGCAATATACTATAGATTTCATTCCAAAATGCATAGAGTAACATGCATTGTGTCTTTAGAAATATTTACAAGACTTACTGATTGCTGTAGAACTGGCAGATGCACTAGCTTGTATTTTAGCAGTAGCATCTTTACTAGTATAATTTGCTGAGGCAGCCTTCAAGCTTTCAACATTCCATTTCTTCCCTACACCTTTCCTTGGGTTTACACCTGAAAAATCAAAAATTTAATTTAGAAGAATATTGATGTTAATTTGGAAAATCACCCTATGAATATTCCTAAATGAAAGCTGCTTTATTTTCTGTCTCCAATGTGCAAATTTTTACGCCCATGGTCAACTTCAGCCTTGGGGTCCAATCCTGTTAACTGAAATAATTATAGCCATATACTTAAAGTCGAACAGGACAGTTTCTGCCATCTCCTTTCTGCTTCTGCTTGGTTTTGCACGAGTGAATACCCTTACTTTGTGTTGTTCCAATTCTGGTAATTTAATACATTTGTTTATGTTTTGTTGAGGTTGTGAATTATTCTGGCAGTAATACATAATTTACTTTATTCAGTGGTTTTCCACATTCATTCCAGTAGTACTTTGCAGAGCTCCATACCATAGGTTTCATGCAGATACAGAACGTATGCCATAGCAGTGGTCTCCCAGTTTCTTGGGATTTTTTTCTGGTCTGACTAAATTTCAGTTAATTCTATCTATTCTCTATTTATAGTAGTTACAGAGTACACTGTGCATTTACCCAGCTCTTCCAAGTTAAAGGCCCATTTGGAGTTTGGTGCATATATAACTTTGAAGTATGGAAGCCTTCTCAAATTTAATTTTTCAGGGTGGTTTTTTTCTACATACAATTTTCTGTGTCTGTAACTAAAAAGAAAATTCTGCCCAACAGTGACTGACACAGAGAAAGGTTTTGAGAAATTATTTCTGTATTTTATATCTACTTCAAAAACATATTTCTATTGCATTTGTCAATCGGCTTCAACATACAAGATAATGAAATCCACATTGTCATGAAATCTAAATAAATGAGCACCAAAGATAGAAATCTGCTCTAAATCTAAGTTTTTAAATGGATATTAAAAGACATATACAACCTAAAAATCATAAACTGTTACTGTTAAAACATTCAGAATGGCAACACAATACTACTTCCAATAGGACAGGCATAGTCTGAATCCTGTAAGAATATTTATACAAAGTGACCATTTTTTACAGAGATACCTTCAAAGCCACCTACAAATAGTTACTGGCGAAGTTCTCCTGATCTTCTGTTATAACACTCTGTTCAGCAGCTTTTCCAGGAATTAGTATAGTTTTACTTAGGGCTTGAATTTTTAAGGCTTCCTTCCTGACTGCATTTATGTGCTTCCCATAGATTCTTTCAGAATACTTCTACACTGTAGCACAAAAAAAGCAGCGAAATGAAATCTGCATTAATAATTTCAATTATAAATCATCTCTCTGGGTATGATAATATCCTTGCTGGCTAATTCTGCAATAGTTAAATACTTTACAGCTAAAAGAGCTACTACAGATCAGAGTCACTGCAATAAGGCAATGACCGGAGTGGATCAGAGCCTATGTATAACCTTAAACACACAATACTTTCTTTTCAGTATCATTATACTTTTATGAGCTGAATCTAACCCATACATCACTGAAAATGCTAATCGTCCTGTTACCTGAAAAAAAGTACCTTCGGCATCCATGGGAACAAGAAGAAAATGTGCCACAAAACCTGCAATTCTGTCAAACAAGTGGTCTTGATCTTCTTGGTTAGGCTGCAAAGGGAAAAAATTGGGAAAAAGGTACCAGCATAAATTCAGATATAGGTGTGTGCTAATATACTGATTATTAAAGCTCATGTTTATCCTCTAATATTAGCAAGGTGTAAAGCCATTCTTTGAGTGCCAAGACATTCTATTTTATGCAAAAAGAAATAAATTTGTAGGACAAACAATTACTTCTGTGTATCAATGTTTCACTGTTAACTTCCAAAAGGAGGCTTCTGTTTGTATATAAACACTTTATGTCAAAAATGTTACATTTGTGCACACACTTTTTGCAGCAAGTATTATCAACAGATCACTATTTAGACATAGAATTTATCTAGACTGCTCAACTATCTGAATTTTAAATCTATCCTTCATGCTGCACAACTTTTTTTTTTGTCACCTTGACAGTATTTGGACTTGGACAAGTAACAGGAATTAACAGTCATCTTCATTTCTAAACCAGAAGAACTCAAAATTCACTCAGAAAAATGCAGTAAATGACATAACATTTACAATACCCTTCAATCTACCAGTCACTATTTTAACATGGATTGTGAAAGTCTGTATAATACTATATGATAGGTTAATTATATATAATTATATATACTACTATATGATATGTTAATTAATAGTGAAAAAGTAATAAAATAATCATTGCTTTATTAGTAACAACCTAATATGAAAAACGGATCAAAAGTCAGGATTTCAGAGTGTTTGATACTAGCAACCAAGTAGTGACTGTCTTATGTTGGTGATAACTATTACCACATGACTATTAGAAATCTGTTCCTCTTATTTCTATGTACTTCTGCAGCAATACAATCCCACTGATCCTACAGAATAGAGGAAGGATTTTTGGATCGCTGCTTACCAAATTTTTAAAATGTTTCTACACTGAGAATTCAAATTTGTTCTTAAAATAAATTACTTTTTACTCACGTACTAATTTATACTCTAAGTATGTATACCCATCTAATCTGTACCTTAGTACATAAAGCAATTACATTTTAAAGATACAAATTAGTAAAAGCTTACACATTTCCACTTCAAGTGGAAGTTATAAAAAACTCTAACGTACTTTATCTTGGCCTATCACAGTGCCATGGATTCTGATTCTGCCCCAAACTGACTTTCCCAAGGAGAAAGCTACCATGAGCCACAGGAGCAGAGATCAATGCCTGAAGCAGATCACAAAGACAGGAGAGACATAGCTCTAAATCAGCCCTATTTTTTCAACTGTTACTTAAAATACTGAATTCACAGGAAGAAGAACAACGTACTTAAAAAAACTGAGCTTTTATAACTAGATCCCAAAGTTTTGGAGCTTCCAAATGTCTTGGTAATTCTGAAAGTTGTTTTACCTTGAAACCAGGTAAAACAACTCTAAAAAGAAAATAAAATTATTTAGCAACTTAGCTAATTATTATGTTCCTTTTGCATTAAATAGCTGTTCCAACAAGAAAACACTCTTTTGAACATACAACCAACTTTTTCCTAAAGTAAAATTTAAACAGTATTCTATCATAGAGGTGTTCCCTTGCTGGTGACCCCATTCTATAAAAATACTTTCTTTAGCAGTTGCTTTCTTTTATTACCCTTAAGAGCCCGTCAAAGTACATGAAATAACCACTTCAGTCTTTGATGAGGTTTATTTCTCATAGGATCATACAATCATTTAGGTTGGAAAAGACCTTTCAGATTGTTGAGTCCAACCTAACCTAACCATAAACTTAACATTACCAAGTCCTTGTGAGTTTCTTCTTTCTCAAAACTTTTTCACTACAACATTAATAAACCCATGCCAAATTTCCAAGTTGTTTCAAAAGAATCTAACTAAGAATGATGTAATTCCATTTCTGGATCCAAGGAAAAAAACTTGAACATTTAGTCTTTATTGTCTAATCCATAAAAAGAAGTAAAAGTCTGTACTATACCTCTGCTTTCCCCATCTCACTTGTCTGAGTCAGAATTTCTTCTGCACCAATTTGCTCAGTAGCAATGTCTTAAAAAAACCAGCAAGGTTTAGATAGAAATAGAGGTTGGACTGATGATTTTACTGGCTAAAACTGTAATCAGGCAAAGACTTTTTATATGTCTAGATCTACAATTAAATGTGTATGCGCACAAAACTTAACACACAGCACACATGCAGTAGTCTACTGCACCACTGGAATGATTGGAAGGCTTAAGAGACACCTTTTCCGTCTTTCAATATGTCTCACCTTTCCTTTATAACACCAAATTCTGTGGAGAGCAGCATGTTTTCATAGCCTTTTGCCTGCACTTTGTTTAGGCTTGAAACAAAATGTTCCTAAAACCCAGGCAGAACTGGGACTTCTGCTTATCAGCATATTTTAAATTATAAACTTGACACTTCACACTTGCAAACTGAAGCAAAGCTATAACACTCTCTGAGCCGATGCCTGTCAGTTTGTCTGTTCAAGGGCATGAGATAATCCTCTAGATATGCTGGTCCACATTGTAATGAGAATATTTTTTCAGCGGGTTTCTCCAGTTCATCGATACTTGTGTTTATTCCCTTCTCCAAATCTGAGTGTGGACTGACAGTCAATGGAACATACTCATACAGATACTTACATATAGCGCTGAAGGAATAATCATTTTAGAATGACGCTCATTGAGAGGTACCTGACTTGGCCATTCCTTCGGCACTCAGTGCGTGGTAAAGATAGTTATTTCTGAAAATGATACAAATGCAATGAATTTCATTTTGCAAAAAAAAAAATGTAATACCAGTATAAATGTATTTTACATATACCTTGTAAGACTCTCTAATTTTGGCAACATTGTTAACACTGACAGCAATTTCCTCCTCTCCCATGTACTGCATTCAGAGCTGGTTATATCCTCTCAAAAAGACAGAAAAAGAGAAATAGGCCAGGGAAGGGAGGCCCATTAGAGCAGACACAGTGTAATTAAAAATACTGTAACTTTTTAGTTAGAGAAGGAGATAATTCAAGGGAAAAAAAAAAAGTTACTATGTTTCTAAAGAGACAAATAAAATCATGTGCAATTTAAGTTCTCAGAAAGGACAGTAACGCCTTCCATCTGTTGAGAACAGAAGAGGAAACACAGGAGGAAACTCTGTTCCTTGATCTAGCAAAGAATTTAAACTAACAGCTTAAAGATTTGAGCAAATTGTTGAAACCAAGGGTAGTCATTTGAAGTTAAACATCAAACTTTCAGAAAACAACTTATTAAGTGCTAATACAGAGTAATCAGTGTGGTTTAAAACCTCTAGTAGAGCTGAAAGATAGTGACATGTTCTTTCTTAATAGCAGGACAGCAAGACAAATTATTTCTTAAAAAAAAAAATTAAATGCAAACTATTAATACACAAATGTTTACTTTAGGGTAAAAAAAGAGTAAAACCAATTAGAATATTAAAACATAGTAATATTGTGTTTTGACATGATGCCAAATGAAAATGTCTCCACTTTTATGTCAAATTGCTCCTCTTAAAAATATATGTTTTAAAGATACAAAAAACTTATTATGGAATGTTCTGTCCACTGAAATTCTTTTAATAATTTTCTATTTCTTTGTTCCTGTGATAGAAGAAGTTCTGGTTCATAGGAAAAGAGTTATTTTTTTCATAGCTGTTTAGTTAAAGGCTTTGAGTGAATCAATACTTGCAAATAATGTAGGCAGGTCAAAAGGAAAGTTCTGTTTCCTCTAAAAAGAATGTAATTTCGATGAACCATTGGTAACCACATTATATCAAGTTCTTTAAGAAAAGAAACGCATATTCAAAGATTTCCCCAGCAGCCTTATCAGTACAAGAAAAGAAAGCAACTCATTAAAAAGCAAAATGAGCTTTTCATACTCATCAGAGCTTTTTGCCTCAGGGTGCAGGACTTTCTGTTATGTTAGTAATACTGTGGACTCACCAAATATTTTAAACACAGCTTGATCCAGTGTCATCACTCAAGCATACTTTAACAACAGCAGAAAATCACTGTACAGCAGACAGAAATTTTCCTCCATGGGTTAGCTTTGAAAAAAAAGGAAGTTAACAGAGAAGCTGCTCTCTTAAAGGTTTGCCATTTCTACAAACCTCTTAGTTTCCAGTGCCTGAGGGTCCTGGAAATACAATCTACGCTCAAACTCAATTCTCAGTATTTACATTCGTAGCTTTGCTCAGGACCTTACTCCTGCTTGCTCAGTTCACCATACGCATGGGTAGTTAAAATAATAAGCAGTTGGACTCACCAAATCTTGAGAACATAAGAATTCTTCAAAAGTAAAAGGAGGCTTTTGCATTTCCTGCAGACATACAGTAAGAATTGTTTGCACCAGAAAACTCTAAGGTAACATACATTAGCAAATATTTAAACTTCAGATAACTAAACCTGACAATCAAAGCTATCACAACAGCACACATAGAGCACGTGCACTGTCATTTCTTCCAGTAAACAGAATACTAGCACACACTCTTAGATGCCAAGAAACATGTTAAAAATGCGGAAAAAATGTAAGGATCCTTAATAATAAAGGCAGAACTTCCATAATCTTCTCAGTACCTCCACACAAAATGTTTACACTATTATCTGTGAACTTCTAAAATATATACTGAAGAAAAAGTGGCAAATCTGGCACTGTTCTTACATAAAGGTTTTGAAGTTGGAAGAATGTCAGAGTTGCAGATTAACCAAAGTTTCACTGAAATCCATCACCTGATATCTTCCGAGTTCAGTACAATTAAAAACTCAAAACTTTACACCATTATATCTGAGCAGAAACCATGTGTGAGAAACACTGGTTTGAAAACAGTCATAATTTTAGTCAACTGTGAAATTAAGGACCTCAAGCAAAATGATATAGCAACGATTCATAAAATCTGTTTTGTTAATATCACAGCTTTTGTGCAAATAACTGTATAGAATACAAGTATACAAAGAAGTAATTCAGATTTCAGAGCCTGCTTTTAAGTATTGAGCAGGCTGCTTGCTCCCAAACAAGAAGTACCCAAAGAGATCATTCAAACAAAGTTTAGTAAAACCTATTGTAATTAAATGCAGCAAGAAATAATTTAGGAACTATTATAGAAGTCTTCTTTGTGTTCAATAAACATTTTTTTATTTTGACATAATTAACTACATCAAGATGCACTGTCACAGCATAAGGAGATAAAAACTATGGTGAAATGTCGACATTTTTCGTACTACCACATGGCATTTCACAGTGCTGGCATGAAAAACTGAGCAAGTCAAAACAAAACAACAATAGAATGCTGGTAGAAATCCTCTGCCCCTGAACGTAATACCACTGAAGTCAGTGAGGTTTTTGGGGTGTAACTGAGATCAAAGTTTGGCATAAAGTCTCCCTACAATGTCAACTTTCCCCCCTAAGGCTAATTACAACTAATATATCACAGACTTCAATTCACTGAGTTGAGAGAAATATTCTCTATACCAAAATTACTGGTTTAGTTTAGTTACTTCAGGCTAAAAATGGAGTTACTGAACATTGAATATTGGGTAAATGCTACCGTAGAGCAGCATCCTCAAGCAGCCCAAGGAATTCCATAGAAAAGATCCCATGTACTATTTAAGGAGAGCTACAAAAGAAAGGAATACAGTAACACAATTCTTCCAGCTCTTGGCGTCAGCTGTAAGTATGCAGCAAGAATACTAATAGGTAAGGGAAAAAAATACAGGTAAAGGAATCCTACCTAGCTTCCCCGGAGTTAACAAGGGCGTGAAGCAAACCCTCAGACCCCAGCACAGCGGGTTCCAGGTACTTCTACAAGGCAGACAGACCCGCAGGGTGCTGCCACCGCCCCGGAGGAAACGACTCAGGAGACATTTCACACAAGCTGAGAAAAACTGGGAGGGAACCCAGCCGGACAGGGCAGATTTCAACCCTGCAGGTAACGGGATGTGCTCTCTGTTCAGGTCTTTGTCACACAACACGTGAGAAAACCGGTTCGGGGCCAGATGCCCTCAAATAAACACAAAACCCAGTACTAGAGCCGACCCGTAAGGAGAGAGTCCCTGCCTCGGGCTGCTCCGACATGTCCTTCATCTACCGGGGTCACCCCGAGCTGTCGGCAGCCCGCTGGCCACGGAGACGTGCTGGGCGAGGACATCCCGCCGTGGAGAAGGGCCCTCGTGCCCCTCAGTCAGTCAGTCAGTCAATGTTTGTTTGTCTGTCTATGTATGTATGTTTGTTTTTCTGTCTGTCGCTTGGGCACGTCACGCGCCCCCTCAGCGACCGCAGGCGGCACGCGCTGCGTCCCGTCCCGCACGCGCCGTCACTAAGGACCGCTAGCAACTGTTCCCGCCGAACAGCGCTCCCTCCCGCCCGCTCTTCCGGTCCCCTCCTTCCCGCGGCGGCCGAACCCGACACTTTCGTTCCGGGGCCTGCGAGGGCCGCGGAAGTGCTGGGCAGCGCTCTGCGGCGAGCGCTGGCCCGCGGAGCGGCTGGACCCGAGGGAGCGGGTGAGGAGCGGGACCTGAGCGAGTGTGGAGCTCCCGGCCCCACCGCGAGGGCGGCGAGGCCACGGCGGGGAGGAGAGCCGAGGGAACGCGTCGCGGAGGCAGCGCCGCTCTGGCAGCCCCGCGGCCCGCGAGGGGCGGGCGGGGCCCCGGGGCGGCCTGGCCGCTCTGTCCGCGGGGGGAGGCGGTCCCACACTGCCACCCTGGCCTCCGGCTGGTTCTCAAAGGCCTTGGTGCCTCTGGGTGACGGGGACGGGGCTATGCTGGCGTCCTAGGGCAGAACTGCTTTGTTATTTCCGGGAGACATCCCAGCAGCGGAGGGCTGTGCCCCTCGAAGTACCGGTGCATTTCTTACTGCCTGCTTTATGCAGCTCCGCCGCTTCCTTGCTGCAGAAAAGCCCTAGTCCTGTATGTTGTGGACCGCGCAGCCCCGGGTCGTTGTTGAGGGCATGGGCAGCATCCCCAGAAGCTGTTACCTACAGCCGGACCTAACCGTGCTGCTGCCGCAGTGCTCACCAAACAGGAGCGAGCAGAGGTGCGTGAGCACCCGGCAGTAACCGAGATGAGCGTTTTATGGCTCTTCATGAACTTGACACAAAATCACTTTGTCACAACTGAGATTTTATGTTGTCTTAGAATTGCAGTTGGAGTGCAGAGGGTCCCCTGCAGCGGCAGTGATTTATCGGGGTTTTGAAGATCAGGTGTAGATGTTACAGTCTTAAAATTGTAAACTCTATTGTTGTCTTCTTTTGAAAAATATACTGAACATACACTGCCGTAACTGTGAACAGCTGTTATTTTGAGACTACAAAGGTTTTCTTGTGCCGTTAGTGCAGCATATCTCGTCAGTATCAATAAAGAAAATGCTTTGGGGTGTCACAGTTGAACACAGTGCCATAAGACGTTGTATGGAAAAGAATCAGGCTGGGAATGCATGTCAAATTACAGGGCCTCTTACCGTCTTTGCGCTGTGGGAAACATGAGATGTAGGGTAGATTTGCTTTATCTCAGAGATACGTGAAAGCAAGTTGCACTATAAATTTTGTATGCATATTAGATTTTATGTTAATTTGAATGGATACCCCTGACCTTTCAAAAGTTAGAGCTTGGCAGCAAAGGAGAGGAATAAGAGGAGAGGAGAGAGGAGGAGAGCATGCATGAGTATTTAATTTTACAAGAAAAAACAACTAATATTTCTGGGATTAATTTTAATTTTTTATTGGAAAGTTAGTGTGTTTTGGTTTTGTTATTTCTCAATTAAATTACACTTGGTTTTATTTAAACACTTAATTTTGGATCACGTCAGAAATTATTGTTTGTTTTTGTAAAACATGACTGGTTTGTTGCATCATTTCACAAGTGTGATCCCTGACATGAAAAAGTAAACCTAAATTAGCTGAAAGTAAATACTGAGAATGACTTTTTTCATTTTAAGTGATGCAGCACAGAGTGCAAAAGGTAGCTTATAACTACTGCAGGCTGTGCAGGCTCCTGCCTGGGAGCTGCTTTTAAGACCAGAGAGTGATCTAGACAGAAGGGTTCTGCTAAAACTGTGCCTGTGAGCTTCTGCACACAGCAGTGCTAATTCTGGCTGGATCAGGTATGGGCATACAGTCAGATTTCCAAAACATTACTGAGAGTACACAGTGAAAATTTTATGCCAGCTGCAAAGGGTGAGACAACATCTGTCCTGCAGAAAGCCTGAAATAAAAACCATTACTCAATAAATACGAAGTTGCAGAATGAGCCTGGGCTGGATCAGCACTTACTGTCTGGTATATGGAGCACCAAAGCAGTGGTTTAGCTCTTAAGACTAATTTTTCAGCCTCAAGCCTTGCTCCTGGAAGATTTCTCACAAAGTTCTGTCATCGGGGATTTCATTTAGGTACTTTGATTTGCTCACACACAATAAAATTCAGGATAGAAATCTGATTTTGTGCAGTTACCTCTTACAAATTTCTATCCTGTAGACATTTAATTCATTGTCAGTAGTCATGCTGAAGACTAATGGGGACTATTCATCCAGGTAAATGGTGTCTACCAGTGCTTTCACAAGCTTTTAGACAGTGATCCTACCAAAGGGAAAAAAAAAATTAGTTCTGCACACTTTAAGTGAGTTGAAGAATTTGCCTCAGTGAAATGATGAATGTGCACATATGTGCATTAAGGATACAGATCCTACAGTTCCTTCTAGCCATTTATCTCATACTCTCCTGAAATCTGTTTGGAGTTCTTGTGCTATAACAACTGAATCAGATGATTTTGTTATTCTTTCTGTTACAGGAAATATCTTTGACGAGTATTTTTTGCTAAATTGCATCATACAGAATCATTTCTAATAAATTAGTTCACAGTATATTGGATTTTATTTAACAGCAGCAACATACTGTCTGTTTCAGCTAACCATGTCTTTAAATTCACCTACACTTGTAAATGAAGAAAACTCTCAAAAACCAGAAAAAAATTCTGAACGTTTGGGAAGTGTAGAATGGCAGACTCCATCATCATTTCAAGATAACCCACTTCAACAACTACATCTCGCATCGCAGGAAGTACTTGAAAAGGCAAAGAAGAGTGGGAGATCAAAATGCCCTCGATGCAGTAGCTCAAGGATGTTTTATTGTTATACATGCTTTGTTCCTGTTGAAACTGTCCCTACCAAAGAAATTCCAACTGTGAAGGTTAATATTTCTTACAGATTTTTTATAATATTCTTGTGCCTTTTAGTTACTAGGGATGGAGAACAGACAGTCTGTCTGTGGACGTTTCATTTCTGATTCATTCATTATGGATGTTCATCTTGAACACAGCTGTAAGTACAGCTGTAAGCTACATTTGGGTAAAATTCTTGTTCTTATGTGAGGAATTACATGTACAAACACTGACAATGTTCCAGTCTCATTTGCATATCTGCTGGATGGGAAGGTATGCTGAACCACTCAGCTTCTCGTGCAAATGGTTGTTTTCACTTAGTTCTTAAAAGTTTCTGTACAGTGCTCTTACCTCCATTCTTCACTGTCTATGAACTCTGGCCAGAAGAGAGCACATCAGGAACAAAAAATAATTTGTCCATAATTTTTGTCCATATAAATTTTATATAAAATGGAAATGTGAGCTAAAAGGCATTCCTAATTGTCATGGTTGTATAATTCAAATAACACTGTTAAATAAAGACTAAAAAGCCTAATGCCTTTCAGCTAAAGAACTTGCAGAAATCATCAGACGACTGACATTTTGCAGAATCACCTAGGAACTAAAATGCATTTTGAAGACACTCTGTAGTTTGAAAACATCATGAAAATACGTATTTTAGAAGTACTTTGGAAATTTGACCTAGTGTATTTAAGTGCATTTTCATTGAAACAGCCATTTTTGCAATGGGGTGAACACCTAATACAGATAAGCATTCATATTTACAACCATTATATTGATCAAATCAAGACCACATATTATTTACCTTAGAGATACTATTCCTAAAGGTTTTATCACACTAGTGTTGCAGCATTCCAAAGTGCCTTCATTGCTTGCTTAAGTATCTAGATGAACTGAATGTAACAGGTGCTTTATGTCACTTGTCTCTGGTTTAGTTCTAAACTTGTTAAAACAAAAACGTTGTCAGAAATTGTCAAATATGTCTTAATTACATGTCCATAGGGATTTCTACTGGATCTTGCATAAAAATTTGTATCTGCATATATGGTCATAAATTATTGCTTATTTCTTTTTTACTGTAGTTACCTTTGAAGATTGACATCATTAAACACCCAAATGAAACAGATGGCAAAAGCACTGCTGTGCATGCTAAGCTCCTGGCACCCGATGATGTTACAATATATAAATACCCCTGCATTCCAGAATACGAAGAAAAAAGACATGAAGTAAGAAATTCCATATAGATATCTGGGCTTTGTGCTGGGGAGATGCAGAGGAATCTTCTGAATTTCCTCCTGTAGTGGTACTGCACTCTGCTGGGAAGGAGTGGGAGGGAAGCACTGTTCTGTAAACCCAGTCCACTCTTATCCTGCACTCTCTCAAAATATACAGTGGTTATGGAGTGTCCTACAAAGCTTATAAAAACCATAGTACTATATAACCACCTTGAATTTCCTGTATTTGCCACCTTAGATAACATATAGTTTGATTCACTATGTGCCATAAGAAATATTTTGTCCAAACATATTTTCACAAACACAGGAAAGTATTCAACTTAGAGCAAGTTAAATAGCAGTTAGTTGTTGTGCTCACCCTATTCAGCAGCTGCAGTATTTAAACTTCTTTAAAATTTTTAACATTCCCTATTTCAGAGAAAACCTAAAATGCCTACTTCAGTCAGGACAGAGCCTGAAGAATGTGAGCTATGGACTTGGATTTATATGCTCATTTAAATGGTGTGATTAATCTGAAATTTACACATTTGATATCATAGTTATCATGTTTGACTACATGAAGAAGAAAAGATACATATCTCATAGACATGTTATTTTCTTCAAGGAAAGCAGAGGTGGCAAAGAGGTAGGAAGCTGAAAAAAAGGCAGAATGAGGAACAGAGAAGGTAGGCAAAAGTGGGAAGATATTGCAGTAACTTTGTATTGTCTAGCCTTTCCAAGTCACAGATTCTGAATGCTGCCTTAAGCAACTCAAAAAAACACTAAGGCCATCACTGGTGTTTTTCATACAAGATACTTGTGGGACCTGCAATAGACACAAGGGCAGAAGAGATTTTTTCTTTTGATCCAAGACTCATGAATAAAATGTGAAACTATTTTTATGGCCTTCCTGCCCCATACATGGCAAGGACAAGTGAAATTTGAATCTTCTCAGGACTGACACCATTATCTAGGCTGAAAAAATTATTACTTAAAAAGTATTAGAATTGGTACTAGAAGCACGGAGGTGATACTTAAAGATCTCTAACAAGTATTCATTATTTTAACATAGTCTTTTATCCTTTTAGACAATAGAATATTTTTTATGAGATACTTGTTCATCTTGTCCTGACTTAAATGTTTGTGGACGGGGATAGAAAATCTCTGTTCTTTACTGAAACAATTCCTGGTGGTTTATTAGATTTTGTTAACATTCACATTTCTTTCTTTTCTTTGCTTAGATAGCACTTATATTTCCTGGCCCAAATTCAGTTTCAGTAAAAGATATTGCTTTCCATCTCCAAAAGTATGCTAAGAAAGGCAGTTGTGCTAACGATAATGACTGTTCCAGAGAACCATTTCTTAAGCAAGCAAAACTAGAACCTGAAGAAGAAGATCTAAATGAATGCATCTCAACCAATGGGAATGAAGGCACTAGATTGAAGAAAATAATATTTATTGACAGTACCTGGAATCAAACTAACAAAATAATAACTGATGAACGACTTCAAGGTAAAAAAAAAAAAAAGTTTATATTGAGATGTTTTTGCTACAGAAACAATTAACGGAAATATACATCTCTGTAACAGACCTGAGTATGATAAGCATATGCCTAACCCTATATCTGCATATATGTGAGAGATTCACAGCCTATTTCAGTGCTGTTGCCAAAGACTCAGTTACTTTTGGTGTCCTATTTTTTGTTTCACAAAATGGTAAGACTAGTATTAAGAAAGCATTTACACTGATTTTCCCACTTCTCTATTGGAAGTGGGTCGAGAGAGGTCCTCCTTCCCCTCTACTCTGCCCTGGTGAGACCGCATCTGGAATATTGTGTCCAGTTCTGGGCCCCTC
>WTXV02048805.1:8884-21855 GCA_009823435.2 Nymphicus hollandicus | reverse complement strand
GGTGGTTTAATTTTCTAGGTGATAAACCTTGCTTCTCCTTGGAAGAACTGTATTGACAATGAGCTTGTGTTAGCACACAGCCAGGGATGGGGCAGCCACAGCTTTGCTGGGCAACCTGTGCCAATGCCTCAACACCCTCATAGTAAAGAACATCTTCCTTTAATTTCAATCTCCCCTCTGTCAGTTTAAAGCCATTCCCCCTTGTCCTGTCACTAAAGCCATTGTAAAAAGTCCCTTCCCAGCTTTCTTTAGATCAGAATGTATTCTTGATATAAACATGTTCCCCACTCATTATTTTGACAACAGGAGATATGTTTTCCCAAGTAAAAAGTTGGTAGCATCCTTTACTCCTTCACTGATGGACAAATGTCTGTCTTACAAAGCAAGTGCTTGCTTCTTACAATTGGTCAGTGGTGTTAGTAGTTTAAAACCTGACTATTTAGTAGGCACCAAAGTCCAGAGTCTTTTTCAGTAGTATTAGGAAGCAGCAGAGGCTCTGATCTGAGTTACTGTCTGTGCCTTTACTGCTGTGACACCCTATGGACCATTCTGCTGTAGCCAGGATACCAGTCCAGGGTCACTTTCCATTTGCCTGGAGGGAAGTAGCCTGATTACTCAGGTGCTTCCAGTCTCAGTGCAGAGACAAAGGTTGTGCACCATCTTTGATTCCTCTTTGAGAGGCTCTGAGGACTTGGCGGTATAGATCCCAGCTGGAGAGCTCTTCCCATTGCCTGGCAGTTTTGGAGGCATTTAAGGATTATGGCATGAGAGTATCCCTGCTTCTCAGTGTCTGACTGCAGAAACCTTGCAGGAGCCTGCAATACCTCCTCATTACTTTCCAAAGGCACAGTGCTCATCCAGATAACCTCTGAACAGAATAACCAAGAATAGCTGGTGAGTTTGGAAAATCTTGGCTATCTTTGCTGCTGACCCAATTCTAGCAGTAAAGCTGAAAATCCATAGGTCACAGCAAAGCAGATTCCTGCTTCTCTTCAGCAGAGGAACCCCTCTGCAGGGTTCTGATGAGTGGCACAGCTGCTTTGCAGGCATGGTGGTGTTGTGGAGGAGGATGCTGCGCTGGTTGGAGCAGCATCAGCAGACGTTGTGGCTGTGAGCACACTGTGTATCCCTAGAAGGATAATTATAATGAGATTAGTGAGGAGGGCGGCACAGGACACTGTTGGCTATTTACAGAGCAGGGCTATTTTTAACCACGTTTTAACAAAGATGGAGTTTTTATTAGACTGGGCTAGTTGAGGCTTTATAATTAACCAACCTGGGTTGCACGTTGCTGTTTACAGCTTGCTTTGCATGTTCGCCAAGAGTCAAATGCAGGATTGTAACCATATCGTACTGCCACGGTAGCAAAACTGTGATACCTGTGTGGTTGGCAGTGAGCATGGTGGAAATTTTGGTGCCAAATGATCTTGTGCAAGATGGACCTGGACATGACCATACCAGCAGCAAACTAGGCCTGTGGTGGCTGTAGGGTTTAGCATGCTGTTGTAAGCACAGCTCAGGCTAAAAGGGGTTTAGCTGGTGACATTGTGTATTGTGCTACGGTAGAATTCAGTTAATTATATTCACCAGGGATTAGAATACTTCATGGCTAATGGCCAGGATCAATAATAGCAGATCATCAGTACATAATTTTAGGGAGGGATTAACTGATAAATAATAATAGACTCTGCTCAAGAGCATCTGTTGCTATTTGACATCCCTTAACTGTCCAAATTTCTCTCAAAGAAAGGCATAGAGAACTGATGAACTGAGAGCTCAGTGCTAGACCTGGATGAACATGAAGGGGCAAGAGAAAATGCCAGGCATTGATTGACTCCATTCCTCTGCTGGGCAGCTGGCCACCTGTGCTGCTCTCATCATCTTTTAATTGTGAAGCACAGGCTGTTATATTTGATCTTATTCTACTGAGTTGGAGCAGTCTGTCTCACTGGTGCCTCTGAAGATCAAAGGGGTTAGGAAAGGATGAGCAGTCATGTTACCAAACAGCTGTGAGTTTATTCTGGAGGAGGCACCTTCCAAAATGGTATCATTTTTATTACTGTGAGCATCTGTATTCTAATTTCTTTTGCCATTCCTTTAAGCATCCTAGTTTTGGAAGTCATGGGATTATAGATGATCTCTTTTATTATTCTTATTTTATTCATTTAAATGAGGCTTTTGTGTTGTAGCCCTCTAGTTCAAAGAGAAGAACTTCAAGATATGCAACAAGTAGGACCCAAGGGCCCAGAAGTTCTTGTGTGTATAAAAATAGCCCCAGATATATCACTTCAGCTTCGGAATCATAATGTTGCTTTAGTCTAATTGTTTAGGATTGGCTTGATTTGGGATTTCTGAGTGCAGTCATGGGATCTTGTTTAGATGTCAGTGCATTTGGCAACTGTATTCTTGGTCCAAAGAGTTTCTAGTCCAGTCTATCAGAGAAGAGAATAGAAACGGGGCAGGCCAAAGGATGATGGCTAGTGATAGCAGAGCAAACAGCTCAGCCTTTGCAGTGCTGGTCAGAGGGGAGAGTGAACAGGAAGGTAGTAGAGACTCAGTGTGAGATGAGAGTAGTCCTACTCCCTCAAGTGCCCTCTGACATGAGAGTAGGAGTCCTTGTCTTCCAGAAGTGTTTGCAGTGCTGTGGCCTTGAATTTTGGAAGTGGAAGCTCTTTCACATGTCCATGTAACTCAAGGTGTTTGTAGGCCAACTCCTGCACCCGCTGAACAACATGATTTACACTTGATGTCTGCACAATGTGGACAGACTGACCAGCCTTTGGGAGCTAAAGCTAAAAGTGTCTATTCTCCTTCCATATTGCAGCCCAGGAGACTCCTGTTCTGCAGGAAAGCCAAATCTTTCATCCACATCTCCCATATGTCACCAAGGGATTGCAGACTGCCTGATTTCCCCTCCCTCTGTCCCTCTCTTCCCCATTTTTTATTTTTGGAAAGCTGTGAAGTAATTAATTTGCCTTCAAAATCATGAAAAAATTAGGATAGCACTCTCAATATTTGACTCTATACCTAGAAGGATCTTGGGCAAAAGAGAGGCTTTGACATGGAGAGAGGTGGGGAGAGCGTGTCTCCCTCCAGACTGCAGTAGTAGGCTAGAAAGACACATGCTGGAACAGACCAGTGGTGGCAACAGACCACTTGGCACAAGGTTTGTTGGTCTTGCAGCCTCTGTTTCCCAAAAGCCTGAAGCTCTTCCAAAGCTGAAATCAGCAAAGAGTCTTCCCATCTAGAAGAGCTGGGGATATCTGTGTGTGCCTATGGGGTGCACATGCCATCTCTGCAGGGGAAGGCCAGGAGGGGCTTGGGGACAGTCAGGGCAGGGGTTGTAGGACTTCTCTCAGAGCTTAGAAGTTAAAATCCTTGCTTTTCACTTACTGTAAGGCTTGCAGCTCCTGTTACAGACATGAGAATGGTTTGTGTGCTGTAAAACTCCATCTTTTCCAAGTATTTCAGTTGTTTGGAAAAGCATTTCCTTTGCCTGGGTACCTTGTTTTGGGTTTGTGACTGAGGTTGTCCTTTGGACAAAATACTGCTGTTGCAGAGCTCATCAATTCATTGCTGTCTGTATTTCATTTCCACTTACGGGCTTGAATCAGGACGCTGCTTTCTGAAGCGCTGTGCCACCCGTTATCTCCCTGTCATGTAGCTTGTCACCTGGCAGAGGTGCCTTGATTTGTGTGGCTTTGAGAAGCTGCATTGTCTTGTTTTTGAGTTCTTATTACTATTATTTGTCATACCATTGTTTAATCATGGGCCTCTTCATTTGTGGTTTGCTTTTCATCTGCCCTTGATTGGAGAATGCAGTTGGTGCTTGCTCATCTTTAACTTCTGCAGACAGATCTGGCATGATTAAGATCAGGCTGAAAATGGTGCCCATAGAACTTTTTTGTTCCTTTAAATTTGTATTTATATCGCATTGTCAACTCTGTTTATTGTCAAGCCTAAATTTTCATTTCTTTGTTTATTTTAAATGATAGAAAAGCTTAAAAAAACCACAAAGATCTAAAGGCTTATTTTTTTTCCAATTACTTTTTCATGGTACATTTTATTAGCATTTGGAATACAAATACTCTTACATGCCAGGAAGCCATTGGTAGAAATTGACTGGAAACAGAGGCAATGAGCAAGTATCTCCTTCAGCCAGGAGCAAATGCAGGAAAACAAATAAACCTGAGAAGAGACCTGATTTACAATCAGAAAGCAAGGCTTGTTCCGAATGATTTCACAGCTCAGGTGGAGAATATTAACTTTTAAGTGGATATTTCTGAGCCAGGTTTCTTCTGCAAGCATGTGTCTCATCTGTGGTGTCCTGTAGAACTGGGGTGAGTGGTGGTGTCTATTGCAGGCTGGCTGGGTGCCACTTGCATAATGCTCTGCAGCAGAGCAGCACTGCTTGGCCCCCAGTGCCTCCCTGTCCCCATCCAGGTGCTTGGCACATCCTCTTCCTTCGCTGAAGACAAGTGTTCAGTGAAGCAGGGGGCAGATATTTCAGAGAGGGCTGGGCTGGGGGTTACAGACAAGAGCAAGGAAACAACATCAAGTCAGATGATGGCTGTTAGAGATAAGCGCGCCTCTGACCTGTGAATTGCTTTTAGAAGGAATCCATTATTTTCCCCCATTTTCCCTGCCCTGTGGTTTTTGCATGTGTTTCTCATTACTTTTATCTCAATATCATTCTCATCCAGTGAATTATTGATGTGGGGTCACTTGTATTTCTCCAGGAATTGCTTTCTTTAACCCATGATTCCCTCTTGAATTTTTTAAGTAATCTGTTAGCTCTGAAATCCAAACAAAGTTGGTGTTTTCTAATTTCAGGGTTAAATTAGAGTCGGCTTTGAAAAGGTGTAGAGGGAAGAGGAGGAGGGCAGAGGCGAAGGATGATAACGTTCTTTTCCGTGTTAGGATCTACCTTCTGCTGGTTCTTTTGGCGCTGCATTTGGTTTGGTTCTGGCTTTTAACATCTCTTGGAGATCAAGTGTCTGATTTAGCCTCAGTGGGACATGAGCATATTCCTAATGTTAAGCACATGCTTAAATCCACTGTTGAATTCAAGCCCTATAGACCTGCAGGCGTAGTACAAAAATATCTGGGAAATGCTTTTCCCTCAGACGCTCCCTTCTTTCAATGTACGAAAATCAGAATTCAGCATTTCGAAGAGCTGCTGGAGGCAACTTGGTCATTTCCTGCTGGGAGGGAGGCTTGATCTTTTATAGACGGGAAGAGAGTATGTGTGTCTGTGTGTGTGTGTCCGTGTGTCTCTGTGTGTGTCTTGCAGATGTTCAGTCCTTGATTCAGCAAAGCCTATCAGCAGTGTCTGACTAGGGGATAGTGCTGAATTTGGTAAACCTGCTGCTTCAGAGCTGAGTGTGCACGTGTGTGTCTGACTCTTCAGAACAGAAAGTTTCTGCTCTCAGTTCCCATTGCTTCTGTCCATGGTGGAAGCTGGAAAAACACCCCACAAACCCAAAACCTGTCCTAGCAAAGAAGCTGCAGTCTCTACACAGATGCTGATGTTCAGGGGTGGCTCCATGGTGGTCTTGCCCACAGCCATTGCTACAACACTTGTAAGGGGAGGATGGATCCGAGCAGAAGGACCCACTCAAGCACAGGGTGCACCAAGGTTTGGCTGAGATCACCAGGGTCCAGGGAGGGAAACTGCTGGTAGCCTTTCAGCCCTGGGCTGGCTCTTGAGGCATTAAGGGTAGGTGGGTTTCTAGCTCTTGTGCTTTGTAACCAGCAGACACAAGGCTTGGAAGGAGGTTAGTGGCTCCCTGCCCAGCTTGTTGTGGTGCAGAGTGGTGGGGTAGGTTATTTCTACCCCAAAACCCTCAAAAATGTCCTCAGAGGAGTGGGGGAAGGAAATGGGTTTGGTTTGTTTTTTTTTGCACCCACATCATTTTCTGCACTGCAGTTTTAATCCAGGCAAAAGGGAGCCTGCAGTGGGATTTGAGTGCACGTTGTACAGGGATACAGCTGAAGCTATGAGCAAAAAGCATGCATAAATAAAGGCTTCCTCCCTGTGCTTTATATAATCAGAGTAGATGATGTCATTGGGAGAGGAGAGGAAAGCAGGCTGTGAAATTACAGCCCTCTGCAGCCAGGCAGAGCCAAGTGCAAGGAGGGGCTGCACGGAGCAGGGGCCAGGGTCCTCACTGGGAGGGGCTCAGGACCAAGGGCCTGGGGGCTTAGGCTTGGAGGGGAGCTGGGTGATAGAAATAGTTAATCCAAGTACAGTAAGAAGCTCTTACACAGGCACAAAGGGAAAGGGGGGAGAACAGCATGTGCCCTGCAGGGAGCAGTGGGGCTGCCATCTCAGAGGCCAGTATCCCCCTTCTTCCACATGCAGCCACCTATAGCTTGTTGTGGGTAAGCTGGCAGAGCTATGGGACTGCCTATTTAGGAGCTGATGTACCTTCTCCCACAGCAGCTCCTGGAAGAAAAGAGAGGGTATCCCTGCTCTGCTTGCCCTCCACACCACTGGGGAACTTGCTTCTAGGCTCTTCCTGGCCCTGCAAGGGGAGGAGGCAGAAGGGGCAGAGGGGCTCTGTCCTAGCCAGAGTTGCCTGGTGGAACAGGATGAAATGTTCATTGACGCGTCATTGTGCTACACTCCGGTTTTCTGAAGCCTCTCCAGTGCTTTGCTCCTTTTCTGGCCACCCTGATGCCCCACATGGTAATCTCAAACAGGAGACTTCCCCTCATCAGCCTGAGCAGGAGTGGGGCACCAGACTGATTTCCTGCTACAGAGGAGAGCCCCCTCCTTTCAGATGCTCCGTGGATTCCTTCTTCAGCATATCCAGCACCTACCGTGTGCTCAGGATGATGTTGTGAAAGCCTGTTTTTTTCCAAGGATGCTTATGCAGGAGAAAGGGCTCCAGCTTCTCCCACCTCCCCTGCAGAAAGTGTGCAAAGGCTTCTGCTGCAGCTGAAACTGGAATTCACCTTCTGTCATCCTCTGTGTTCCCTGGGATCAAAGCAGCGAGAGGGAACAGCCTTTTGCGCCAAGCCTGAGTTGTTTCTCTGTTATATAACAATATGGGCGTTTAGACTTGTTTTTCCAGATATTGGCAGATGCATCAAATATTGGCATAATCCAGTGGTTTACATGGAAAGCTGTCTGGCTCTGTCTGGAGACTGCACAATGCTGGTATTTTCATTACATACAAGAGCCTGCAGCGTTGTCAAAGCCACGTTGCAAAAGAGTCCAGGTAAACAAGGGGGAAAGACATTTAGATTGTGGCCTGACCTGTGGGATTACAGCTATTCAGGTACAGCTCCAGGACTTGATAAGAAAGATTAATAGGTTGGTGATTGCTTTCTCTCTGAAATGGCCTTTTAACTAAATTCTTGTGGTGCTTTTGAGCTCTGGAGTTGTATTTCTGGGTTTTACTGAAGCCACCCATCAGTGTGTCAGACCTGCCTGTGTGCTTCCTGCTTTAAGAACCCATCGTGGTCCACTTGGGTTGTAGAAGTCGAGGGAGGTCAGGGACTGTGACCGGGATAGGTTTTAAAAATGCAAAGGCAAAGTATTGAACACTGCAGAGGGGAGAGAGCTAGGGAAGCTGTTTGATTTGATCTCTCTGAATCATAGAATCACAGAATGGTTTGTGTTGGAAGGGACCTTAAAGATCATCCAGCTCCAACCCCCTGCCAGGGACAGGGACACCTTCCACTAGAGCATGTTGCTCCAAGCCTTGTCCAACTGGCCTTGAGCACTACCAGGGATGGGGCAGCCACAGCTTCTCTGGGCACCCTGTGCCAGCGCCTCAGCACCCTCACAGTGATGAATTTTTTCCTCAGGAAAAGGAAAGCAGCATGCTGGCGTGCCAGGATGGTTTGGGCTTTGGTCTTTGCTATCCCAGTTCCCAGGTTCAGTGGCTCCTGAGCAGGAAGTGACTGCTGGTTGAAGGGCCTGACTCTCCCCGCTCTGCACCAGCCTATGCACTGAGGCTGGCCCACTGCTGTGTGCTTATGTAAAGCCCTGTGTGTTTCCCTCTGTGAGCTGTGGCTGGAGATATAAACACACTTGAGGTTTGCAGTGGCTCAGCTCTGAGTGCAAAATAAGGGGAGAATCCAAGAGCAGCACAGAAGTGGTTGCTTTGGTCAAACCTTTTACAAGCCAGCCTCTGCTCAGCCAACACAACTTGGACGTGCAGTGTACTCATTGCCTGAGCTGTGCTATCTGTGTCGTAAGCTTATCATCTCACACCCTGTGTTACAGATGGGTGTCCCTTGCTGATGCCTGGTGATGGCCTCTGCCATCACCCTTGCTGCAGGCATTTGGTGACCAGCCAGCAGAGCTGAAAACCGTTTGTGTGTGCCTGGGCCGGTCATCTGGCCCTTGAGATCCAGTGTGGGGATCCAGAACTGGGGGAATGTCCCCTTTGGGGCCCTGCACGCCAGAGAAGTAGCTCTCTGTGTCCTCATGAGGACAGACCCTCTGACTGCTTTTCCCTCTCCCTGCCCTTGTCAGGGCCTGCAGAGTGCAGTAACCTTCAATTCACCGTGGTTCTGGGGCACAATGGGAAGTGTTTTGGTGTCCAGGGTTTTATTACAGGCTGGATGTTTGCATATAGCTTTCAGGTGCTTAACAGTGTGGATCTCATTGGGTCTGTACATAGCCTAGCTTTTGATCAGTGCCAGACATTTAACCAGATTCCCAGCAGTCCAGCCAGTACTCGGTGCTCGATCCTGTCCAAAGCTGATCACTGGTTTCAGGAATTCCAGTTCCTGGTGTAGCACCTTCCCCAGTTCCTGGTGAAACCTCCAGTGCTGAGACTCAGCCTGAACCTCAGGCTGTAGATGTGTTGTCTACACATAGTCTCTGCATTTAGGCGTGGATTGTGAAATGTTTGACACTGGTTAGATGTTGATTCCCCAAACTTTTTGTTTCCTATTGCACAATTAATTCGGTTCTCACCACGGGCTGGGAGCTGCCCTCACTCAGCAGGGCTGGGGGGAGTCTGTGGTCCCTACCTGTAGCAGATGCTGTGTAGCAAGTCCCCTGTTAGGTGGAACCAGCCCTGTTCCTCAGCCTCTAGATCTGTGCATACATCTTTAGATGCATATTTAACCTGGGCTGATCCTGTAGGTAAAGTCTATGGCCAGTGCTTGGACTCGTGCTGTGAAGAGACATGTGCTGCTCTGTGCTACAGCTTGATGGCTGTGCTCTGACAGGTCTGACTCAGTGACTTGCCTTTGTTGCATACCCAAAAATGGGTTCAAAATCCACAGTGTCTTTGACCACAAGATCCTCCTCCTCTTTCTTTCCCTAGCTGCAAGAAGTCCATGTCCAGTGGGCACTGGACAGATGACATGAAGTCCAGTGCCAGTATGAACCAGCAGTACTTTTTCATTGCTGACACTACAGGTCATCAGGGGACGTTGGGCAAACAGGTGCAGTGGGTGCACACAACTCCTGTTGATCAAGCTCTATGTTTAAAATGGGCTTCCAGGTAGAACAAAACCTCCCCATGCCAGCTATACAGGTTTGATGTCAGTGGGGTTTGCCCTAGAAGCAAGCTGAAAAGTAAAAGATAAGATTGAGGTGATTCCCTTTTTTTTCAGTTTGATTTTTGGATTATGATTTCTCTTTCCTCACCCCTCCAGTTGTTAATATTTCATGGAAAACACATGTTCTTCAAGGCCCTTGTTGGTTATATACAGCCCTGTGGCTGTTCTCGAGACAGAATGATGGACCCTTCCTAAGGAGATGTGTAATTGAAGCTGTGAGGAGCTCACAGCTACAGCACCACTAGTGAACACTCTCCTGCGCTGACAGTTCATCAGCAAAACCCCTGACCCTTCCACCCTTAATCATCCTTGCTTGTCACTGGCATAATTGCCTGATTACAGACTCCTCTCCCCCACCCCTTTCAAACAGGGGCAATAGTGAATTTGAAACACAAATGGAAATGAACTGTCCCTGCTCTTGGTTTCTTTTCTTTTTTCCTTTTGCTTCTTCCCCTGCATTGAGATGGATGGGGCTAAGATTCAGTTTCTTTGTGCCTAAGCAGGGGCTGGGATAAGCTTTCAGGACTCTTCTGCACCGGTGTTTCTTGCCTGTGAATGGTGGAGCTGATGTCATTGTGTTATTGATTGGGATGACAAGTTTGGACATAAATCATTAATGTCTGGGAAAGAGAGAGGGAGGGGGAAAAGGCAACCCAGACTGGATAGTTTTCCATAAATCTGCTGTTCATTCCTGCATATGTGAATACAGAGGAGGAGACAGCAGAGACAGGCCATGTGCTTTGCCACTACTGGAACAATTTTCCTCAGGACATATAGCATAAAATGGTTTGGGTTGGAAGGGACCTTAAAGCTCATCCAGTTCCAACTCCCTGCCTTTGGCAGGGACACCTTCCACTAGACCAGGTTGCTCCAAGCCCCATCCAGTCTGGCCTTGAACACTGGCCAGGGATGGGACGTCCATGTTTCAGACCTGGACCCAGGATGGAATAAGAGTGCAGTTCTTAGGAGCTACCATCCTCCTAGCTCCTTTACTGACAGCAGGGATTGTTTGGGTGTTTGGGGCTGACCGTTTTTTCTCATTGGATCTTCTTAATGTTGTGCAAAAAGACAGTGCTTAGATCAGTTCATAGCAAATGTCCCAACCAGCAATGCACGAGTGTGCAAGGGGCAGCAAAACTGCTTTCATGGAAGTTCTTCTTGGCAGAACAGACAGCAGAGAGCTGAGAGAGGGGAAATCCATGAGGTACTTGAACCATTTGATGCTGCCAAAAGCTCATCCTGATGAGTCATGTTATCAGTTCAGACAACAAGAAAATAAACAGTGTCTGTCAGAGGTTAGCAATAATGCGAGTATTGGTGAGCAGCTGATGTTTGGACTGTAAATAGTTTAGTGGCAGTGTGTTCTGGTACCTGTGGGAATCTTGTGATGTGTGGGAAGAGGGAAACATGGAAAGTGCCTTGTAGAAGGGAGGTAGAGAAGAAATGATGTTCCCTCTCTGAAAGCAGAGCTCTGATGTTCCTCTCCTCCCCTTGCAGCCGAGCTCACCTCCGCCTGTGTCTAGAACGCTTGAAAGTTCTGATACCGCTAGGACCAGACTGCACCCGGCACACGACGCTTGGGCTGCTCAACAAAGCCAAAGCACATATCAAGGTAAGAGCTGCTTTTCCCACCTACTTTCAGCCTGGGCTCTTGGGAAGTACAGTTCAGTCGCTTGCTCTTGCTGCCTAGAGGTGACTGTTGAAGAAGACTGACACCTTTAAAAGAAACAAAGGCAAGGAAGCCTTGTCGCCTTGGTTCATCATTTATCATTGCTACAAGCTGCATTGTTAGAGAGTCCATAATGAACTGTGTTAACTACAGAAATGATTGATCTGGAGAGCAGGGGCAGAGGGCTTGTTCTCTATTGTCATCATTCATTGACAGCTGAATCTCTTTAAAGAAAAACATGCCTACTGTTGAATGGCTGCTTTTTGATGGGAAATGTGATGTGCTAGTGACTTGCCACTGCTGAAGCATTAGCACAAGTCATAAGAGCGTGAGACGGGGCTGGCTTGTTGGGGTTCCATGTGTGAACCTGCCAGCTAGCCCAGTGCTCTTCTAGATTCACGTTTGGCAAAGCAAAGCATGGAAAGAAAAATGCAGCATTGTCAGTATTTGGGAGAAGCTGAAATACTTTGTTGCAGGTCAGGATAGCAGGAGGGAGGATGGGTGGTGAAGGAGAAAAAACACTGCTGAAGGGACAGTGCTAGCCTGAAATGACTCCTCCTTATGCAATGTGCTTGTTGTAGGAAACAAAGAACAGTGCCCTGGTAGATTTCCCAGCTGTGATCAAAGAAATCTGTAGTAGGTTATGTAAATCGCTTCCTGAATAGAAAAGTGTTTCTGAGAAACCCAGCGAAACCACGCAGCAAGGAACACACAACTCCCAGGGCACGTTTTTATGTTACAGCGGATCGTAACAAACCCCCACTATGTTTAGTTAAGGGAATTGAGGCCCCTTCGTGGACAGACTTGGTAATGCAAGCGGCTCAATCCACGTAGAATGACCCACAAACTGCTGCGTTTCATATCGTTCCCGCCGTAGAGGCTGTGTCCTCAGAGACTTTTTATACTAATGTGTATAATTTATCAGGGCTTGGGAGGTGGAAGAGGTGTGAGGAGATGGCATTGTTCTTGGGGACTGCAAGGCAGCTTGGTTGAGGGCTCTGTTGCACCTTAAATCCTTCTGGGCCCTGGGGAGGGCTAAAGCAAAGCAGGTGGCTGGGCAGTGGAGGTGGGAGGGAAGGGGAAAAGGCTGAAGTGAATTAATGAGTCATATTTGCTCATGTCAGAAACTTGAAGAGGCTGAGAGGAGAAGCCAACACCAGCTTGAGAACCTGGAACGAGAACAAAGATTCCTAAAGAGAAGACTGGAACAACTTCAGGGTCCTCAGGAAATAGAGCGAATACGAATGGACAGCATTGGATCTACCATTTCCTCGGATCACTCAGACTCGGAGCGAGGTGAGTGTCACTCTGTTATCACAAGATGGTAGCTTATCACCTGATGGTAAAGTGGAGATACCCATTGTGCTTTTTGGTCTACTGAATGTCTCAGCAACACAAAGAGGAAAACATAAGCAGATATTAGTGGGACTGGAATGGATGTTGCGAAGCAGCATCCAGCTTCTCATTCTGTGTTTGGGCCATGGTATAACCAAGATACTATGGTATAACCAAGAGAACAGAACCAGGCAAATTGCTTCTTAAAATTGCTGGGTCATTCTTTTTTTCCCCATACTTCCCATAGAGTTCATCTCCTCAGCTAAAACTGGATAGAGATTATCCGAATGGCTGAGTTATCTTTCTTTAAATATCTCTGCTGTGGTGAGAGGTGTAGGCACAATGGATGGTTGATACTTACTGATAGACCCAAAGCTGCTCTAGAATTTGTGTGTGAGTCTGTTTTGTAATGGTTCCCTTTGGCACATTTCTAAAC